>JAXCGZ010015391.1:67500-88797 GCA_037179515.1 Halocaridina rubra | reverse complement strand
GGAGGCTGGCAATTATGTGGTTGATTAATAATCAAGTCATTATTATCTTGGGACTTTTCATATGTGGACTTACCTATTTCAGCAAAATACTTATTAAAATCATTCACTCGCTTTTCCACATTATCACTGGGAAGGTCAGAATTTTCTAAGATTTCCTTATTTGCAGGAATTATTCTTTTTATAACATTCCAAGTTCCTTTGATATTTCCCCTATACTTGGAAAATTCTTCCCTGAAATGATTTTTCTTCTTTTCGGACAACATTGTTTTAGTAAGGTTTCTTTCTCTTCTATAGGCTCTTTCCATCTCGGAGTTTTGTCTATCAGATTTAAATTGCCTTAGGAGGTCATCTCTCCTTTTCATTTGCTCTTTTAACTGAGAGTCAATCCACGGGGCAGGAGGGCGTGAGAGAGAGAGAGAGAGAGAGAGAGAGAGAGAGAGAGAGAGAGAGAGAGAGAGAGAGAGAGAGAGAGAGAGAGAGAGAGAGAGAGAGAGAGAGAGAGAGAGTCAAAGTCAAAGTCAAAGTCAAAAACTTTATTCCATCAAAAATGGCTATTACATGATAATTAATCTAATTACAAATTACAATGTAAAATGTCAAAATAAAACAAATGAAATTTGCAAAGCACAAAATCAAAAAATTTACACATTAAAATATGCATACGTACACTTCGTCTACCCAATGGGAGGATAATAATGAGACTAAAATCACTTATTAAGTAGGTGATTTAAAAGATGAGATTTAAGTGAGGGTAATGTTTGGCAGCTTCTTAAGTTTGCGGGTAAAGAGTTCCAAAGTCTCGGGCCCATTACATTTAAGGCTCTTGCCCCAATATCAGTGGAAGTTCTGGGCACGTAAAAAGAATTCTGATATCTGGTGTTGACGTTATTGATACGCACTTGATTAACTGTTGGCAATGAGAAGAGCCATTCCGGTAATATTCCATGATTTATTTTAAAAACTAAAAGACAGATATTATATATGAACTTCATGTCCATCCTTAGCCAACCCAATCTCTCAAAGAGGGGAGTCACGTGATCATATTTATGCACCCCCCCCCTATGGCAACTCTTGCAGCAAAATTCTGGAGCCTTTTCACTCGTAACATCTGGGTCTTAGTCGTGGAACCCCAAACACTTAGACAGTAGTTGAGAATACTTAAAATCAATGTTTGTACTACAATTACCCTACAATCAGGCTCGAATCTTTCATAGACTCTGTTCAAGTAAATAAGGGTCCCGTTCACTTTTTTATGTAGTTCATCGATATGAAAATTAAATGTCATGGTACTGTCCATAATAACTCCTAGATTTTTAACCTTATTAGATGGGAAGAGTGAAACATTGTTGAAATTTATACTGATGTTCTCAGGAATGCGGGACAGGTATTGATTTGATCCAAAAATAACGAATTTAGTTTTATTTTCGTTCAGTAAAAGACCATTACTGTTAAAATAACTTTTGGCACAGTTTAATATATCTTCAGCCCTTTTTAAGATTTCAGGAGAGAGAGAGAGAGAGAGAGAGAGAGAGAGAGAGAGAGAGAGAGAGAGAGAGAGAGAGAGAGAGAGAGAGAGAGAGAGAGAGGAGAGAGAGAGAGAGAGGAGAGAGAGAGAGAGAGAGAGAGAGAGAGAGAGAGAGAGAGAGAGGAGAGAGAGAGAGAGAGAGAGAGTCTAATCCTCCATAGTCTCCAAGGCATAATAAGCATTAAACTCAAAAAGAATTATAAGAAATGAACATTAATAAATACCAGAAGAAATTTGTAAAGGAATAAAGGCAGCATTACATTTTGGTATAATTTTGTAACTCAGTTAAGTCATATAGATGAGACTACCTGTAAGACTACCTTTCAACCACTAATATGGTTTGCTTTTCTCCAAATGACGTCCTGCATTTTCTCTTTTCATTGCAAAGGATTAATTGATTCATATGCAGAACAGGAGTAGAAACGTATGATGTATCACATGACGAAACATTAAAATGATACCTTAATATACTTGTTAATCGGTTACTCATCTTTGAAAGTTTATTCAAATATTCTATAAAGACATCACTTTACTTATCCCTCTTCAGCCTCTTTATGCGACATGCAGGGAATACGAGTAGCATATTCCCTTCTTAACACAATGAGTAATAATATTACTACTACAACTATTACTACTACTACTTATAATAATAATAATAATAATAATAATAATAATAATAATAATAATAATAATGGATATTTAATGAACTCTAAAAAGATATATATATATTTCTGTGATAAACTCCAAGTGTGCTAAAGTCTCTCAACTGATTCATAATGTCAGATGATAATAGTAGGCTACTTCCAGGCATTAGGCCCCCTCAACAGTTTAGTTTGGGTACCAATGTTTTGGAGATATGGAAACTTTTCAAACAAAGGTGGCAAACTTATTTGTTTTGGCTAAACTGGAAGTTCAGGTTGCAATGTTCCTCCATTCTTTAGTAGATGATGCTCTTAAAGTTTATAATGGCTTTCATTTTGATACTGATCCATCACTACAAACTGTCAGTGAAATTATAGCAAAATTTGAAGATTTTGGTGTGGGAGAAGTCAATGAAACATGAAAGATATATCCAGTCAACGTTGTCAAGAGGAAAATGAAACATTTAAGAAGTTTCTGTCTGATCTTAGGTCTTTGATCAAAACCTGTTCTGTGATCAATGCAATAATTCTATATTGCGTGACCGTATTGTATATTGGAAATTAGAGATTCTGCTACTCAAACAGATTTGCTGAAAATAAGGAATCTTTCTCTGGAAAAGTGAAAAGATGTATGCAAAGCTACTGAAAATGCATCTTTGAGATATACTGTAAAATGTTTCATCCTGAAAATGCAAGTGTGCATAAAGTATGCTCTAGCAAAAATGCTGTTAAATCTCACAAATCTGTTCAGGCAATGTCCAATTCTCATTTCAAAATATGTACGTTTTGTGGTAATAAGCATTACTTTGAAAATGAAGAGTGTCCTGGTTATGGTAAAACTTGTGGTAGCTGTAGTCTGAAAAACCATTTTGCATCTAAATGTACAAATGTGAAAAATAAAACTCAGGTCAAATCTGGTGCAAAAAAATCTAAGAAGAGAGTCTGTAAAGTTACTTATGATAGTGATTCCACTGATTCTGGTCTGAGTTCTGAAGCTAAATGGCTAAATTGCACTAAAACTGAAGATGATACTAATAAGTCTAAAGATATTAAATGCAATATGGTAATTGATGGTAAAAGTATAACTTTTCAAATTGATACTGGTTCAAGTGTAAACACTTTGCCTGCAAGCTTTGCTAGAAATGTACAAATGACAAATAGGGTTATGTCTGTGTGGAAGAACAAGATACAATTACCTTTAGGTGTCTGTAGAAGAAACATTGTAAATCCTAAAAACAACAGAAAATATAATGTATAATTCATGGTTGTTAATGAAGATTTTATTCCTCTGTTAGGGAAAAAAGTAAGAACTGTATTCAAATGGGTCTTATTTGAGCATATTCTGTCAATGTTGAAGATGAAAACCGAGATATTATGCAAAATAAGTTGGATTCATTTTAAAGGTCAAAGAAGATGCTCATCCTATTGTCATGCCTGATAGACATATGCCTATTTCTGTTAGACCTAAACTCAAAACCGAGTTAGATAAGTTAGTGAGTATGGGATTCTGAAACAGCTTGAATAACCTACTCCATGGGTAAGTCAACTAGTGATTACTCCAAAGAGAAATGCTGATACTAGAATTTGTTTAGATCAGAAGGAACTGAACAAAGCTTTGCTATGTGAGCATTTAAAAACGTATTCTAAGTACATTTTCAGATATACCTGGAGTTATATGTATTGTTGATGACATCATTAATCATGGCAAGTCTGTAGAAGAACATTATCAAATCTTAGAATCATTTTTCAAAAGATGTCATGAACAAAATGTTTGTTTAAATAAAAAGAAACTTGTTCTTCATTCTGATATTGTGGTCTTTATGGGTCATGTAGTATCTGAAGATGATCTTCGGTCTGATCCTGAGAAAATGAGATCGTTATTTGAGTTCCCAACACCTACAAATTTTAATGATTTATGCCGTTTCCTGGGCATGGTGAATTACATGTCCAAGTTTTTACCTAATATTACTGATATTCTACATCTATTGTACAACTTATTGAAAACAACGTACCATGGAATTGATCCTCAAATCAAGAAGAAGCTTTTCAATGCGCCAAGGAAATGAAAGTGAATGGTCCTACGCTGTCGTTTTATGATCCAAATAAAGAGTTGACAGTTGAGAATGATACATCTGAATATGGACTTGGTTCAATGCTTATGCAGGAAGGAAAGTCGATTGCTTTTGCAAGTAGAGCATTAACCAAAACTGAGAAAAACTATGCTCAAATTAAAAAAGAAATATTAGCTATAACATAAGGTATGAATAAGTTTCATCATTTTACATGCAGTCATAAAGTGACAGTAGTTACAGATCACAAACCTATTGTTTCCATTGTAAAGAAGACTTACTTCTGCTCCTAAAAGGCTTCAAGCTATTTTGAAGTAAATTTCAAGCCAGGTAAAGATATTGCAGTTGCTAGTGCTTTATCGAGAGCTCCTGTTGGAAATGCTAAGAAAGAAGAAGTAATATTTGTAAATAATATATCATTTACTACTTTCAAATCCGCAAAGTTGAAAGAGATTCATATGAAAACCCAGTCCGATGATGCTCTTAAACTTGGAACAAATTATCCACAGTGAAGAACTAAAGCTCATTTTTTTTTAACTTTTCTAAAGAAATCACTTTTAATGATCTTATAGCAAAGATAAAAAAAATGAAAATGCCAAAACCCCTTACAAGTTGAACCTCATATAATGAATATACATTATCAACATTGAAAAAATCCTAAAACCACATTATCAAAGCAGAAGAAAAATAGGATGAGATAGTATAAGAGAGTCTTGTACAGTCAGTTTAACCATGCTTTGGACCAACACCTGAATATCGTTCCGAGTTACACCCAGTTTTTGGAATAATGCGAAGATACGTTTTCAGAAGTGACGAGTAATGTAAAAATCCCGTAATGTAACAAGTCATTTTCCAGAAAAAACAATGATAATGAGCATAGATACTTTTCACAACCATACATAGACACACTATGCCAAAGATATAAGATAAGTAAAACATAATTTACAAGTACATAAGAGAGCAGAAAGACCTGTAGCTATTTTCATTGAAAAACAAATACTGTAGTTAAGAGTACAAAAGATATTCAGATTTACTGTACAGCAAGCAAATTAACATACTCTATTATGCGGTGGGCAACAGGCATACGCTGGGACGTGCATGTTGGCGGTGAGCACGTAACTTAAGTGGTAGAAGAGGAGGAGGATGCGGGAGAATGAACCTCTATCTGTAAACGTATACAAAGGTAAAATAAAAATAAAAAATAACCAAAGCAAGACTAAAAAACTAAAAAAGAATTTCATTATGCAATGCCTAAATGCAAAACACATTCTACTCACTCTATATACGGTGCGCAATAGGCATGGGATGAGCGTGATGGCAGTGAGCACAAGACGTAAGCAGTAGTGGAAGAGGAGGGGGAAGCGTTACAACGAACCCCATCTGCAAACATAACCAAAGATAAAATAAAAACAATTAACAAAAGCTAGACTAAAAACTAAAATAAAATTATATTATGCAACGCCTGAATTACTGTAAAAAAAAAAAAAAAGATAATATACATTCTACTCACTCTATTATACGGTGAGCAAAAGGCATGGGATGAGTGTAGTGGCGGTGAGCACTTGACATAAGCGGTATAAGAAGAGGAGAAAGAACCCCTATCTGCAAACGTAAAAAACAATTAACAAAAGCAAGGCTAGAAAAAAAAATTTTGTCATTATGCAACGCCTGAATTACTTTAACAAAAAAAATATAAAACACATTTTACTCACTCTATATACAGTGACCAACAGGTATGGGATGAGCGAGGTGGTGGTGAGCACTTGACATAAGCGGTATTAGAAGAGGAGAACGAACCTCTATCTGCAAATGTAAATAACAATTAACAATTGCAAGACTAGAAAACTAAATTTTTTCATCCTGTAACGCCTGAATTACTATAACAAAAATGAACATAAATAATATTCTACTCACTCTATATACAGTGAGTAACAGGTATGGGTCAAGCGTGGTGGCAGTGAGCACGTAACTTAAGTGGTAGAAGAGGAGGAGGATGCGGGAGAACAAACCTCTATCTGCAAACATAAACAAAGATAAAATAAAAATTAAAAATAACCAAAGCAAGACTAGAAAACTAAAAAAGAAATTTTTATTATGCAATGCCTAAATGTAAAAGACATTCTACTCACTCTATATACGGTGCGCAACAGGCATGGGATGAGCGTGGTGGCGATGAGCACATGACGTAAGCAGTAGCGGAAGAGGAGAGGGAAGCGTTAGAATGAACCCCATCTGCAAACGTAATCAAAGATAAAATAAAAACAATTAACAAAAGCAAGACTAAAAAATTAAAAAAAATTACATTATGCAACGCCTGAATTACTGTAAAAAAAAAAAAAAAAGATAACACATTCTACTCACTCTATTATATGGTGATAACTTGACATAAGCAGTATAAGAAGAGGAGAAGGAACCCCTATCTGCAAACGTAAAAAACAATTAACAAGAGCAAGACTAGAAAACATAATTTTTTCATTATGCAACACCTGAATTACTGTAATAAAAAAAATGCAAAACACATTTTACTCACTCTATATACAGTGACCAACAGGTATGGGTTGAGCGTGGTGGCGGTGAGCACTTGACATAAGGGGTATTAGAAGAGGAGAACGAACCTCTATCTGCAAATGTAAAAAACAATTAACAATTGCAAAACTAGAACACTAAATTTTTTCAATTTGCATCAAAAATAAATATAAATAACATTCTACTCACTCTATATACGCTGAGCAACAGGTATGGGCCAAGCGTGGTGGCGGCGAGCATTTGACATAAGTGGTAGGAGAAGAGGAGAGGGAAGCATTAGAACGAACTCCTAGCTGCAAATAAAAATAAAGATACAGTAACAAAAAAATTAATAAAAGCAAGGTTAGAAATTTTTATTTCATTATGCAATACTTGAATTACAGTAATGATGTAAATAAAAAATATTACACACATTCTACTCACTCTATATACGGCGAGCAACAGATGTCAAGCATGTTTGAGGTGAGCAGGTGATATAAGCGGCAGGAGGACGAGGAGAAGAAGAGGAAATGGAAGAGCCAACTCCTAGCTGCAAAAATAAATAAAGCTACCATTAAGGAAAATGAAAAACAACACTAGAAAACTCATTTTTTTAAATTATGCAATGCCTGAATATAATATTGTACTATGATATTAAAAACATAACATAAAAAAACGTAAAAGATTACAGAGGTGTACTCACTCTATGTACAATGGGCAACAGTCATACTGGGCCGAGCGAGATGGCGTTGAGAAGGTGAGTTAAACGGTAGGAGGGAGGTGAAGAGGAGGAGGAGGAATGGGGAGAGTAACCACTGGTTGTGGTTCATACTGCTTAGATGTGCTGGGCTGAGGGTCATCAAAATCACTTCTTTTGACTGAGAAGTAAGCATCAAGAGTTGTCTGCCATGCAATCCTCCTTTTTTCTTTTAAAATTTCACTATAGAAAGAAATATCATGCTTGACCTTTCTAGATGTCAAGCCTGCACGCTCTATATTAGGATTGTCCTTATCCAAAATATCCAAGGCACTCTCTATAAGGTGAAAAAATTGAGTCAATCTACTCACAGTGAGTGATTTCATGGGGCTCAAAGGAAGTGCTGCTGCCTCGTTTTCCTCTTTCTCCTCACATTGTCGTTCACCTTCCATGTCGTCCAAACGATTTATTTTTGCAGTCAATTCCTCCATGTGGGAAGCGAGAAGGGCATCACATCCTCCTAATCAACGTCGGTGAATCCCACACGATGTGCAAGCTGAATGCACTCAAGTCTCGTCCTTGACGAGATCAAAACCTGTCAAAAAGTTCACAAACTGTGGGCAAAGCTTCTTCCATGCTCCATTTAAACATGACTGTGTAACTTCAGCCCAAATATCCTTCACATACCAAATGGAGTGCTTGATACTAAACTCTTTCAAGTAATCCTTAACCCCAGTCTTCTTAATGTCTACCACTGAGATATCGCCGGCCTCAGCTGCTCTCTCAAGGTCGGCCATGCTGACGTCAGTCTTCCTGCTAAGGTCTTTAAAAGAATGTTTAAGGTAATGAGATTTCAACATCTGCAATACCCCCAGGTCCATTGGTTAGAGTAGTGGATTGTATTTGGCGGCAGAAACACAACTTTTATATTTGGATGAAGATCGGCGATTGACGGAGGATGGGATGGAGCATTATCTAAAATGAGAAGACTTTTGAAGGGTGAATTCTGACTCTTGCAAAAAACTTCTAACTCGTTGAGAGACGTGTCAAGAAAAAATCTTTAAAAATACTCCCAGTCATCCCTCCTTTCCTATTTGAATACCAGTGCACTGGAAGTAACTGTTTATAGTAACCCTTTAGAGCACGAGGATTTTCTGAATGACAAATTATTACCGGCTTCAGCTTCATGTCACCCTCAGCGTTAGCATTAATCAGTAGGGTAAAGTGATCTTTTGCTGCATTATATCCTGCAGAACGTTTTTCTTCTATGGAAATATACGTCCTTTCTGGCATTCGCTTCCAGAATAAAGCAGTTTCATCCATATTGAATATCTGCTTTACCGTATATACCTCTTCCTCTCTGATGGCCTTTAATTCGGCAGGAAACCGTTTTGCCACCTCCATATCAGCTGATGCGCTCTCGCCTTGTGCTTTTGTTGAAATAACTAAACCTATGCTGAAAATTAAAAAACCAACCAGAGCTAGCTGTAAAGGGTTTTACTTTTTCGCCTTCCACCTGGGATTTCAAATGCTCATAAATCTCACACGCTTTTTGCCTGACAATATTATATGGCAAGTTTGTTCTTAGTGCTCTTCCACGTAATTAGCATTTTTTCAATTTTCTCCATAATATCCGATCGAGAATATGAAGACTTAGCCGCAATTAAACTAACACCAGCTTTTGCACTTTTATTTTTTCCGCATTTTCACGGATAGTGCACAGCGTGCTTTCACTGAGATGCATCACCTGTTTAATGGCGACCGTACTCTCACCATGCTCATAACAGGCCAACGCTTACAATTTTACTTCAAGGCTTATTGCTTTCTCGCTCTTTTGGGAGTAGAAGCACTTCGTCTTTTCCTAGGCGTTTACTGGCCATGATAGTACAGTATATAATCTGTAAAATATAAAAGAACTGAAAACACAAACACAGTTAGAACAAGAGATATATCCACGCACTATGCTGGGTAAAGAGACACTGAAGCACATGGCAGCATGACGGGAAAGAGCCTATGAGGCAGTCGCTTATTTACTAAAATTAAAAAAAAAATTTATTTCTTGCGTGGGCGTTATTCGTGTCTCGCATTTTTTTACTATTATTTTTTGGGGCATTATTCCAATTTCGCATATTTTAAAAATGCGTAAAAAGCGGGCTGGTTGTACATCGTTTCACCGTTACGTTAGAGGTCAATAAATAATAAATTATTAATAAATTAATTTTTCGACCTACCTAGCTTGTGCAGTAAATTCACACTGCGTATGCTGAACAGTACGTGAGCTTGGCGGATGAAAACATAGCTAGCTGCACTGGTGTATTCATATTTTTGAGTTCATGTCTTTATTTACTTCTTTATATATTTAGTTATAGTTTGTGAGCACAGCAGACAAATACACAGCTAGCAGCACGCTGTATTCATATTTATCAACTTAATGGTTTTATTTATATCTTTGTTTATATAATTGGTTATATTGAATTTAAAAAACTAAGCACATTGCTGTCAGATTTTATTCAAAATACACATGAATACACAGATAGCAGCACAGCTGTATTTGTACTTTTATATGGTTATACTGAAGGATTATATTGAATTTAAAAAAAAAAACCAGCAGTAAATATGATTTACTTCGTACTAGTTTGTCAAGTGTGTCATGCGGCATTAGGAGAAACACCACTCAGTTTATTCCTGCCAGCCATATTGTGCATAGTGTTTTCGTCTGCTCTCTCTCGTGTTCGCTCGTTACTGACATTACTATGCCTCCCAAGCACGTTAGTGATAATAATGATGGCAGTGTCACTAAGAAAAGAAAAGCCATCACCATGAAAATTAAAACTGAAGTTGTAAGCCGTGCTGAAAAGGGAGAAATTTCTACAAATATTGTCCGTTATCTCGGATTAGCCCAGACAACCGTGGCCATTATCATCGAAGACAAAGATTGCATCCGTGACCACGTGAATGGTTTGACGCCTATGATGTCTACTGTGATCACTTGGCAGTGTAGTTGCCTTAAGATTGAGATGGCGAGATTGCTAGTGCTTTGGCTTGAAGACCAAAATCGAAGGCACATCCCAATAAGCCTTATGTTTATACAGGAAAAGGCTAAAATATTGTTCGAGCGATACAGTTGAACAACAAATTGCATATATTGCAAGACAAGGTACAAGCAACTCAAAGAACTAAAAAAAACCCCTCAATTTTCATTATTCTAATATCAAATAAGAGAACTGTTGCGACAATGATGTGATGATCTTAAACATTATTAGATTATTTTCAGAAATTAATTTCTTATCTAGTGAAATATGCTTAGAATTTACCTAATGAGAGTTGCATATTACAAATTCTTCATTCATAATATCAACCACATATTTATTGGGATTTACAGTATTACTATTTTACTATTATTGTGCTTCCAACTTAGATGTTGGCCATTTTATGTCACTATTCAACCTTCTTATAGGTGGACAAAGACAGCCTAGAGCTGGAGAATTAAAGCTGGATGCCTTTCCTAACGCCTTTTGATGGGTTCAATGGCGGGTATTTCACTTCCCAAGTCGAGTGCTCTAACCACTGAGAACAACTAAAAAAGTGGGATAATCGAGAGGAAGTCAAATAAAAATTGTTTCTAACTTTTGCGTTTTAGGTAACACTATTTAATGATTGTTGCATTCTGAACCAAAACTAATTTCACTTTTTGGTCAAAGGTGCTATGCTATTCTCTATTCCTATAAGTCTAAAATCACCAAAAGTTCTATCAGTAACGAGCAGGAAATAGCAAGAAATTATGCAGTAATAGACAAATTATTTAATACATATCAATATATTTAAAACATGGATACTAAATCTCTACTTATAAAATCACCTAATTAGAAGCTAAGATATAAAGACAAAATATTGCACTAACATCCATAATAGCCTAGCCTATGTAATTTCAACGAAAAAAAGCTTTGAGTTATCTATGTCTGAATACTGTATTTTATAAAGGGGCAATTCTCATAAAATCAAGAGTGATATCAGTTAAGACTCGATGAACCCAAGACACGAGGATTATTTCCACAATTTATTAAATCTGCAAAAGGGGCTTTCAAATCACTGTCACGGGCTGAGACTGTAATATAGTGCACAATTTCGCAGAAATGCTGAGAGTCATCTTATAATAAGTGCAATTGGCCAGAAAAGCAAAAATATACAGAATTCATCTGACCAGGAGATGGGAAGTTACGATCGTATGGTTCTTTTTTGCGAGCACAAGTAGGTAAAGACTTTACAGACTGGCATGAATACTTGTTTACTTTGAAGAGGAATTCATCCTCAATATGTTTTGAAAATTAGCCAAGTATTCTGAAAACAGTGCTTCTAAGGCTATAATCTTCAAAAACATCCATCATTAACATTAGAGCAAGCTCACATACCTCATTTTACAACATGCTGCACTCTACTGCATTTTGATACAATCAACAATGATACAAAAGATACTGAGAGCAGAAATCCTATTTTCAAATAAGTCAATTTATACTTTCACAGCAATACTATGGAAACTGCATTTTTTCTCCTACCAAAACATCAGTCCAAACACCTGATACCAAACCATCTAACCTAACATTCAATCAATAGCATTATGGTGGTGACCAAAGCTTCGTTCAAGCCATGAAGAAGCTGTTACCAAAAACTCCACCTCTTGAACCAACATGACTTTTCAATTCAAAATTACCCCTCTAAGTCGTATGGGAACAAAACTAGTGGGCTTTCTTTCCTTCTCTGTATATCAGAGTTAAATCCAAAAATGCAACTAGCTCTGTAATATCTTTCATATTTAGGATCCTCCAACATGACATCTGTAATGGTCAAGGTGCTGAAAATACTCAGGTAAAGGCTTAGTATTATTCACTATTTACAAACTGCACATACATATGAACAGAGATATATGAATATGTAGCAAAAATGTGGGTATCTTATATGGCTGTTTTTCTTCTGGTTGTTCCCACTCTGCTGTAGTGTAGAAGAATGCACATTTGTGAAATAATTGTTTGCCGCTTAAAAGAGGAAGTCAACACGTAGTAATGCAAGTATGCACATGGAAGTTACAGGACAAACTCCAAATAATAATTATCCTGTTTCACACCTCCATTATAATTCAGATTATTAATTGTTCTATAATCCATCTGTTTATTAATTAGAATTTATTTCTCATTATAAAATATTTTGTATTTTTCTTAAGGTCAAAAAACTTTCAGAAAAGCAAAGTCTCAAATGACACTTGCCATGACATATGAACAAAAAGATTAATAGATATATATAAACGAAATAATATTATTTAGTCAAATTTAAACTTCATCACATATAATTTTTTTTTTATTTTTTATTCATAATATATACAAAACAGAATTATAAAAAACATATGAAAATAAAGATTCTAAATAAGAAATCTGAAATTATATCAAGCAAAAAATAAACAATCTGACACGTTACAGTACTCGTGCACCTACTCTATAAAAATTTTTAACTACTTTTACAGCCATCAGTTTAGCAATTAATGTCATTAGCAGTTAGTGATAAACTGCTCTTAATTTCTACACCATCCAAGCTACTTTCATGTCATTATAAAGTCTGAGCCTTTAAGAATGGAGTGGACCAAAGAGAACGGCTTTAACATTAGTCTCAAATTTAGCTTGGATACAGCCTGCACCAAACACACTATTCTACCCAGCCCACTCTCTCTCTTTCTCTCTAATGCTTGCTCCTCCTCCTCCTAATAAACTTATAACCATACACTGCATCAATATGAACTTTTGCTGCAATATTTCAAAGAGGAAGTAAATCATCTGAAATACTGCATAAAATATAATAGCATATCAAGAGTCACAGTGAGAACTTTCATATAAACACAGTTTCAATTTTTAAGTCTCTTTTCTCTCACCTTAAATCTCATGGATTATATAAGTCTTTTCCATTTTAAATTATTTCATATACAGTATGCTAAAATTACATGTACAGTATAGTATTTTTTGTAAAAATAAATTCTGATACTCTACAATCAACATCAAAGATTACTGTGGGAAGTCAGTTGTATCAAATACAAATAAGCAGAAAGTATTCAGTATTAATGAATTTTGATACAGTAATAATACATTACAGTACAGTAATAATAATAGATGGGTAGACATTGGGTAGGTTTTTGTTCGTATCTACGAATGTTTGTAGACTCACTCGCAAGTAAGGGAGAGAGAGAGAGAGAGAGAGAGAGAGAGGAGAGAGAGAGAGAGAGAGAGAGAAGAGAGAGAGAGAGAGAGAGAGAGAGAGAGAGAGAGAGAGAGAGAGAGAGAGGAGAGAGAGAGAGAGAGAGAGAGAGAGAGAGAGAGAGAGAGAGAGAGAGAGAGAGAGAGAGAGAGAGAGAGAGAGAGAGAGAGAGAGAGAGAGAGAGAGAGAGAGAGAGAGAGAGAGAGAGAGAGAGAGAGAGAGAGAGAGAGAGAGAGAGTGTGTGGAAAAAAAAAAAAAAAAAAGTTGATTCACCAGCTCAGAGTAAAGGGTATGGTTTTAGTTTCTGCTGCAAAAAGAATGGTTTTACCATCTCTCTTAAGTAAGATATTTTATAGTAAATGTCATGAAAGTTCACAGCTTCACATAATTTTTGTTATATAACATGGTATTACAGTTTTTCCACTCAGAAAAAAAAAAGATATCATATCTAAGCAATAACAATTTACAAGTAGTCTGTGTAGAGATTTTTATACAATTAATATCGCCCTCAGACTTCTCCAGGTTCTTTAAGCAATGATGATGTCAACGATTCAAAACTCGTTTGAATGTCTTCATTATGCGTTTCAATCTGAAAAAGAAACAATTAATTGGTGCCATAATAATTTATGTCAATCAGTTTTATAATCACGATGGCACATTTCGATGGTTAGCAAAGTGGCTTTAAAAAAGTGACAGCAGTGCTTCTTCATCCATTCAACCATCACAGCAAGGTAAACAAAATCAGGGAAAAGGAAAGGGACTGCCAACCCATCGCTTCCCAAATTTTAACCTGTTAATTCACTACCATTCCTTCCACTACTTAAACATGATAAATTAAAAATTACATACTTTTGTCAAAGATGTGGCAAGCTCGCAGTTGGATTCTTGGAGTGGGGAGAAAAAGTTTTTAAGCCATCAACTGACAAAAGCTCCTGCACATCTAGTATAAAAATATATAATGCAATACTTACAGCACATAATATCTTATTATAATTTTCCAGGACAAATTTGTCAAACTGGGCAATCTGTTCTTTGTACAGCTGGGTCTCTTGCAGGATTCTCTTGCGCTCATTCACTATATCTTGGACAACGATTTCGTCTTCTGTTTTACTTTGCATGATATTCTCTAAACTCCTAGAAAATAAGAGAATATTTTACTTAAATTATACATAATCTCACAAACCAAACTGAAGGGTTATAATACAATACAATGACGTAGCTATATTTATAATTTTTATGAGACATCTCCCAACCAGCTTTCACTCATTCCCCTTACCTCTTCTGGTATTTATATTCGTAAAAAAGGGGGGAAAGGAATGCTAGCTCCCACTACAATGATAGGCAGTATATTACACACCTCTTATCATCCCTTCACTTCTGACAAGTCACAACATTACCCATTTCTGTTTCTCTTTGTTTATTGTTTTCTTCGTGCCCATGTCTGATGAGGGGCAAATTTCTTTACCTGTCTTGGAGTATTAAAAGAAAAAAAATGTGCTAATCCATAACCTTATCATAAAAAAATAATTATGTATTAGAGGAAATGGCACGAAATTTAACAAAGAGAAATTAAAATGTTAATTAAAGAATAGATGTTATTATGATAGGGAAAGTAATGACATCTCTGGCTTGAGAGAGGCAGTAAGTAGTTTTAAAATAAAAGAATAATGGCAGACAAGCAAAGGAACCTCCAGCTTAAGCTGCATACCATACATCTGATTAGCAATTTAAATACCCTCTCATATATCTCTACTACACAGCATTATTCCCTACGTATTATGCAAACGGATTTCCAAACACAACGCCATATCACACTGAAGTCGGCAACCGGCCAAAAGGGAATGTAAGAGAGGATAGAGGGCTTAAGCATACCCAGCCCATTCCATGAGCTGTTCAGTGGAAAGAGTTCTTCAAACAGGATGAGATTACCAGCCCTATGCTTCTAAGTCGCAGACAGTATGAAGAGGTGTTGAAACTCCCATAAACAAGGGTCTCTTTAGTCGTAACCAACACCGTACAAATTCTCAGGAGTAATGGAAATAAAAATACGATAAAATGTTATAGAATTGATAGGAAGGATAGACTACTGCGACGCATACATATGTGACTACATTTTAGCCAGGATATAAAGTTTTCAGAACCAGCTAATTAGCTTACATACAACAAATTATCAAAAGTACATTAATTGTTATAGTTCATCCCGAAGTCCATCTTTCATGTGATTTCAAAACCATGAGTCTATGATAAGTACGGTGACATACATATTCCACAAATAGAGCAAGCTTTAAAAAAGAATGAAAACATGACTGAGACTCACATTTTCAACAACTTATTTTCCTCCTTAAGGCCTTCTATCTTGCGGTTCCAAGTCACTCGCAGCTGAGAAATCTTCGCTTGCTTTGACAAGAATACTTCCTGCAGCTGCTGAATTTTCATCTTGTGGTCCTCAGATTTTTCCATCAATGTTCTCCTAGATGCTTCATGCTGTGAGATGCCAGTTTTCAGTTCACTAGAATTGAAGAGAATAAAAATGGTGCTAGTGTCTTGTGTGGTCTACAAGGACATATACACTATAGCTCACGTGCTATGGACAATAATAATTAATTAAATATAGTTTATTTCGTTACTAAAGAATCATCACAATGATGGTTGGGTTAGGTCAGCTTAGTTAGGTTTACTTAGGGTATAACAGACTACAGATAATGAGGTACACTGCACGTTAAAGTGGCAGAAAATTTATTTTATTCTTAACATCAAAGATGAATCAATCTGATAACTATTAAGCTTAAGCAATATTTTTTTTTAATGCTACAAACGTTTTAAATCTGGTGGTAGAGGAGAAAGAATTCCATTCCCATCTTCCATGTTGTAACAGCTGACTAAAAGGGATAGGGAAGCTGAGGGCTGTCAACCCCATTCTCTATATTTTTCCATTCTTGCCACAAAACTGCTGATACAAGGGGAAATGAGGTATGGTGAAGTCTTCTCCCTTCCCTTTATTCAGGCTGTGCCCACCCTGCTGGCTCTATGTTGATAAAATATATATATAAAAAATTTGTTCTTAAATGAAATGCCATATCTCATCAAATGTAACAAAAGAACTGATGGATGTCCTGAAGAGTACATTCAAATCTTGAGACTTCTGCTATGAGCAGGAGTAAAACAGGGATGATTAAGGGCCTCCCAACACTGTTCATCATCTTCACTGCAAGTCATCTACATCATCAAGGACGACCTACCCCCAGGAACTGAAACTATCAATGGACCAGACAGTAGGCTTTTCATTCTTGAATATTTCAAGTCCTAAAATACAATAAAGATGGCTACATGTTCCCTCACAGAGTTCCAATACACAGATGACAAATGTTGCTGGCCTATCAGAAAACCCATCGTAAAAAGATCCTTACAGCTTCCAACCATGCATGCACAAAAGTTGGACTCAGCATCAACTCCAAGAAGTCTCAAAGTATTTATCAGCCATCAGAGGCAAATAAGATACAACCATCGATTTAACTTGGCTAGGAAACCCTTGAAAACACAGAGTACACCTAGTACTAAGAATAACACGAAGATAGGTTCTCAGAAGTGACGGGTAATGTGAAAATTGCGTGATGTAACAAGTCATTTTCCATAAGAAACAATGATAATGGGCATAGATACGTTACACAACCGTACATAGACACACTATACCAAAGATATAAGTAAAACATTTTATAAGTACATAATACATCAGAAAGACCTGTAGTTATTTATATTAACATGCAAATAGTGTACAGTATAAGAGTTATACAGATTTACTGTAGAGTAAACAAATTAATGCACTATTATGCAGAGGGCAACAGGCATACACTGGGACGTGCATGGTGGCGGTGAGCACAAGGATGCGGGAGAACGAACCTTTATCTGCAAACGTTTTTTCTCTAGCACGCATTTTCCCTGACAGTATTATATGGTAAGTTTGTTTGCTGTTTGTTCTTAATGTTTTTTTTTCCATTCTCTTCATAATATCCTATCGCATTAAGCGGTAGAAGAGGAGGAGGATGCGGGAGAACGAATCTCTATTTGCAAAAGTTTTGCTGCCTCTGTATCACCTGATGCACTCTCGCATGCTATTTCCCTGACGATATTATATCAAGTTTGTTTGTTGTTTGTTCTTAATGCTTTTTTTCCACTCTCTCTATAATATCCGATCGCATTAAGCGGTAGAAGAGGAGGAGGATGCGGGAGAACAAATCTCTATCTGCAAACGTTTTGCCGCCTCCGTATCAGCTGATGCACTCTCGCATGCTATTTCCCTGACGATATTATATCGCAAGTTTGTTTGTTGTTTGTTCTTAATGCTCATCCACGTACTGTACTTAGCATTTTTTCCATTCTCTCTTTTATGGATAGTAGGTTGGCAATGGCACCAGCCGCCCGTTAAAAGACTACGACTGAAGGTATTAGGATGCAATTAGGACTGGTCCAGACAGTTCCAGGTTGAGTCTTCCTTCAGGACGGTTCTTTCCTCATGCCTACATCTACACTGAATATTCTGGCATATTCATTACACATCTCTTGCTATTCCATTACATTTGACAAGTCACAACATTCTGCACATCTGTCTCTTTTACTTTCCTATTCCTCACATTTTGTCATTATTTATGGAAGGTTCACAACTAATGGCCCCCAGTACCCGGCATAGTGGGGTGCGAAGAATCTCCGGGGATCGTGTTGACTCCACCATTGGCTTGAGGGCACACACGCCTGGTGGTAGTAATGGTTCTGCTCTTAACCTTGCACCTCCCAATAGATCTGCTTCTTTCACTCTTCACTATTCAAAGATTCGTGGGCTGAACTCTAATCTTTCGTCTGTGGAACAGCACTTGGGCACTTTCCTCCCTAACCTCCTCCTCCTATCTGAAACCCAGTTGTCTATACATGCTTCCACTGACCCTTTCCAAATCTCCCACTATAATCTGTATACTCGTTTTCGTTCCAAAGGTGGGGTCTGTGCTTACTGCAACATTAACACTCCTACTGTGAGGCTCATGGACCTTGAATCTCCTGACTTTGATGTTCTCTGGCTAAAAGTCTATCTCTCCACTACCACTATCATCCTTTGCTTCTGCTACTGTTCTCCAAACTCCACTGAGTTTGTGTCTTTCTTTGAATATCTCTCCTCGTGCCATGAGTCCTTGCTATCTTCTCACCCACATGCCGAAGTTCTCTACATTGGAGACTTCAATGTACACCACAGTGAGTGGCTTCATTCTTCTCACACTGATGTGGGAGGAAGCGAGGCTCTTGCTTTCTCTATTACTCACGATCTGGAGCAAATTATCAAACATCCTACTCGCGTTCCTGATCGTCACGAACATGCTGCAAACACACTTGACCTATTTTTTACTTCTAACCCTTCAAACTACTCTTATTCTGTGCTTTCCCCTCTTGGTAAATCTGACCACTCCATGATCTCTGTCTCTTCCATTTTCGCTCCCCCACCACCAATCCCTCCTGCTCAACGCTGCCTTTGGCACTTCGAGCGAA
Organism: Halocaridina rubra; assembly: GCA_037179515.1. Classification (NCBI taxonomy): domain Eukaryota; kingdom Metazoa; phylum Arthropoda; class Malacostraca; order Decapoda; family Atyidae; genus Halocaridina; species Halocaridina rubra. The sequence goes on along the minus strand of JAXCGZ010015391.1, from coordinate 69,597 downwards.
CCCAATATGAAAATTTGCATAACTTTCTCTTTGACTTCCCATGGGATGACTACTGCTTTCGGTCCCGCAACCCTGATCGGGTAGCGGTAAAAGTTGCCGAGATCATGACCGCGGGAATGGAGGCGTACATCCCCTCTACTACAAAAACTTTCTCTCCCCCTAAACCTTGGTTTGACCGTGCCTGCTCCATGGCTATCCAGGCTAGGAATCAGGGTCACCGATCCTACCAAGCCTCTCCTTCCGATTTAACTCGCTCTGCTTTTATTATAGCTAGGAATCGCTGTACAGCTCAGATTCAAAGGTCTAAGGCTTCCTTTATAAGAAGGAAAGTTGATGACCTTAACTCCTCTCCCACTGACAAATGCTTCTGGTCCTTAGCCAAATACCTCTCCAAAAACTTCTGTAACTCAAGCTTTCCCCCTCTCATTCGTTCTGATGGTTCTATAGCTTGCTCTCCCACTGACAAAGCCACTCTCTTTGGCTCTCATTTTTCTGCCAGCTCTTCTATCAACGATTCCAGCGCACCTGTTCCTCAGTCTTTTCCCCTCTCTAACCCTATGCCCTCCCTTATCCTTTCTTCACACAAAGTTCATAAGGTTCTTCGCTCACTAAAGACAAACAAGGCATCTGGTCCCAATGGTATCCCTGCAAGGTTCCTTAAGGAGTATGCAGATGAACTGGCTCCTGTGCTTTGGCGTCTTTTTCGCCTCATTCTGTCAACCAGTATCTATCCTTCATCTTGGAAGCATGCTCTAGTTCAACCTGTTCCTAAGAAGGGTGACCGCTCTATTCCCTCTAACTACCGACCTATTGCTCTAACCTCCTCTATTGCTAAAGTTTTCGAAACTTTGCTCAATGCTCACTTCTTGAAACGCCTTGAATCTAACTCACTTATCTCCGATCATCAGTACGGCTTCCGCAAGGCAAGATCCACTGGTGATCTCCTGTCCTATCTTACTCATGTATGGTCATCTTCTCTGAGGAACTATGGGGAATCCTTTGTCGTCGCCCTTGATATCTCTAAGGCTTTTGACAGAGTCTGGCACAAGGCTCTGTTGGCCAAACTCCCTGCCTATGGCTTTACCCCTTCTTTCTGTTCTCTGATTTCCAGTTTTCTTACTGACCGTTCTATATCTGTAGTTGTTGATGGCGCGACATCTAGCCCTTTCTCTGTTTCCAGTGGTGTTCCAAAGGGCTCTGTTCTTTCACCTACTCTCTTCCTTCTCTTCATCAATGATCTTCTACAATCCCCATCTTCCTCTCTTCTTCATGCCTTTGCCGATGATTCTACCCTTCACTTTTCCTCTGCCTTTTCTTCACAACCTTCATCTGTTACTCGTAATCAATCTCGTATCACTCTTTCTTCTACTCTTAACTCCGATTTGCAGAGTATATGAATGGGGCACTCAAAATTTAGTTAAATTCAGTGCCTCCAAGACACAGTTTCTGGCTATCTCTTTATCTTCTTCTCCTCCTGATAACCCTGTTGTCTTCGAAACTAATGAAATTTACCCTCTTAACTCTATCAATATATTAGGAATCCATATAGCCTTTAACTTGTCTTGGAGGAATCACATAATCCAAATTTCTAAATCTTCATCCAAAAATTGGGGGTTTTGTTTCGGTTTCGTTATTACTTTTCCTCATTGCAGTTACTTAAAATTTACAAAGGTCTTATCCGCCCCTGCTTAGAATACTGCTCACACATCTGGGGTGCTTCTTCCTTTACTTATCTTCTTGATAGGGTTGAATCTAAGGCAGTCAGACTCATTAATGATCCTTCTCTTACTTCTAACCTGGATTCTCTCTCTCTTCGCCGTAAGGTATCTTCCCTTTCGCTTCTCTATCGCTACTACTTCCATCGCTGCTCTGATGAGTTGGCGAGTTGCATCCCTCCTCCACTGCCAAGGCCGCGTAACACTCGCCAAGCGGCCTCATCTCACAGGTACTGTGTGGAGATTTGTAGCTCGCGGATTGGTCGGTGCAGCGACTGCTTCTTCCCATCTACCTCCAGACTCTGGAACTCTCTTCCTCCTACTGTCTTTACTAATTCTTATGACCTTTCATCCTTCAAAAAGCAGATCTATCGTCATCTCA
>JAXCGZ010015391.1:0-62500 GCA_037179515.1 Halocaridina rubra | reverse complement strand
TGAAAAGCCTCTCTGTTTTGCCATCATATTTAGTAACTTCTTACAGTAAGCTGGGAATTATAAGTATGGAATATCTGCTTCACTATCACAAAGCGTCTTACTCTTGGTTGCCTCCATCAAAACTGAATACGAGGGAAAACATCTAATTCCCCCAACAATCAGATGTGAACATAAATATTCTAATTTTCTTATAATATACGCCTGCTCATTCTTGAAGAAAACAAAATTCTTAGGGTACAGAAATTCTTCTAATCACACTTGTCAGCTAAACATCATTCTCATACCTCAAGAAAGGTTGGTTTACTCTAGTATCACTTACTGATATTATGTAAAGTGTAAAGGTACTTTTTTCAAAGATATTGTCCTCTTAGCCAGTCATCAGTAAGGTAGCCACAACCAAAGGTATAGAAAAGATAACAATAATAAAAATAATGTGTGAAAAAGGAAGGCAATAATGTATAGAAAACTAGTTATCAGAAAAGACACAAGTACCTCCTCTTCCTGTATGCGTATATTTTCATTTTTAATTCTGAGTTGTCTAATAATCTCCATTTTCTTTGCAATATCTTCCATCAATCTGTCATTGGTTTCCTTTTTGGTTATTGCCTGCAAAATGAAAAAGTCTTAGAAGACAATGTAGTTTTTGTAAAATGAATGCTACTTTCCACTAGGGCAGCAAGGTGCCACTCTTCAGGCACTATATTGCTTTGGCATTGCCCTTATAACATTAAGCTCTTTTGGCTAGGTTAGGTTAGTGTTAATTAACCTATTTTTTTAGTTAGTAAAGGCACCAAAAGAGCGGCACCTAAAAGGACCAGACCTGCCTGCAACAATAGTAAACGTTTCAAGGTAGAATGACTCTAAAACACCCTCCCTTTTCTATTAAGTAGTTTTCAAGATGGGAAAAATATGAATTCCTATTTTCACCATGATGCAATATGCCAATGACTATAACAAAGTGGCTAAAAAAAAAGAAATAAAAATGTGTAATCATACCCTACACAACCTCATCTCTTCAATCACTTTTTTTTCTGGGAAGAAAGGAATGCACAGCCTTAACTCCCCTACCCCCATTAGTCCATATTTACAATATGCAGGATATACAAATTATGATATGCTTTTACATCATGGACTCCCTTTTCTATTAAGGGCTAGAATGATGCCCTGTTTCGAAGGACTTTGGTTTTGGCAGTGCAACCATTACCCTGAGTGAATGTCCTTTCTGACCTCAGCCCGCGCAGATCTCGAACCAACGAACTGACGAATCAAAGTCCTCGTGCTACAGACCCAACCGCAGTGGCCACAAAACAGAAATATATAATTATAACACTAAAATGCAAGGAAAGAGGTACCTAATAGCTTACATAAATATTTAATTCCTTTCTGAGTTGACAGAGGATATACGGATAGAAATATACCTTTTATTTTCCTGTGGGCTAAATGGTTAACAGCATCATCGTTTTATACATTCCCTATCAGTCTCATGTCTTACATATTTTCTTTATATCAGGCATTGAAACAAAGGACAGGCATATGTAATCTCTTCTGATATCTGTGCAAAGGCACAAGATTCCACTGATTCCACCAACGTCCCGCCATTATCATAGCTATACTCAAGAGAAAATTGGGGTCAAGAGATGACAGGCACAACTCCTGTTCCTTCTACATATCAAACATGGCTGAGTAAGTCTCACTTTTCTCACATGGAACGAGGTGGGTTTGAATTCTGGCAGTACAAGAAGGTAGAGAAACCTTCGACTTATGTTTAAAAGCTATAGATCAATGGATATAACGAAGTACTGAATTGTGGTCATAGGTGAATGCTAACATCAGGAGTGGCATAAAGGAGATAGTGTTGTCTTAGTAATTAACCCTTATCTATTCCAAAACCATTGTGATAAAAGTGGCGTGTACAAAGCACTAAACGCTTGCATTAAAAAGTAGAAACTTACATCGCTTTCTATATCCAACAGTCTTGAGGAGTTATGGCACACAAAATCGTGAAACTCGATCAGCATTGAGAAAAATTTTTTTGTTCTGAGTGGTTCTGAAAATCAGAAAGAAATTCCATTAGAGTAGTACATGAAATAAACTTCATTATTATGGATCCTTGTTAGTATTAACTTATTTTACAAATGCAATAACGATGCCCACTGTAACGAGCATGGTAGGTACAACTATAATCAGAAACCAAAGCATAAGTCTTAATACCCTACTCATCCTTAACTCTTCAGGCAGTTATTTCCTGGTAAGTAAATAGGCACAGAAGACTGCAATTTGTTTTTGAAGCCTAAAAATAGATTAGTTTCTAGTGCATTTAGGGTATTATTCCATTATTAACCCTTTCGCTGCAAGCTGTCAACAAAATTAAATACACCTCGGTGCTGGGGTGTGGCTGTCACACCTCAGACAAAGAATGTTATACCACTTCCCTCAACATCTAACTGGCTACTGAATCATTTAAGTACCTCTTAGCTGATTAAAACAGGGACTATGGATGGCATTATGACTTCAAATACCAATTTCTCCTTTACTTACACTTGAGAAAATAGCGCGCATTTTGAAATTATTATATTGTCAAATACATCTTACTCACAATTAGCTCCTGAGTGAGATAATGCTAACACTTATCTGATTTACAAGTAAAAGGTAAGGCCAAACTGAACACGGGAAAATATTTCAAATGCTGATAGCTAAATATCTTATTCATGCAAATCAAAATGCATGGATAAGTATTATTGGCAATGGCATCTGCTTAGATGAAAGAATGGTTAGCAAAATCCTGGGAAGGGAGAAGATGCCTAAGGATTGGAGAAAAAGCATAGAGAGAAATGTGCAGAGATGCACCAATTAAAGAGGAAAAGAGTTGAACCCACAGCATGAAGATAAGGGAAAGGGCAGTGGAAGTTAGACCTAGAAGAGATGTGAGGATTTGTAAGCAGTAATATAGTTATCTGCCAGAGTGGAGAACTACAGATGCAATTTTTGCTGTGTGTGTTGAATGGAGAAGCATTGAGAAAACAAGGAGTTACACTGTGTGTGTGCGTGAGTGTGATTTAGAAGAAGTATGGCAGGGGGTGTTGAGAGATGTTGTATTGCATGAGGAAGTCGGAAGTAGTAAACAAGCATGTGAAGCCAGTGCAAGATATGTATGAGGATAGTGTGACAGTGGTGAGCTGTGAAGCAGGAAAGACAAGTTGGGGTAGGATTACATTAAGAATCGAATCTGAGCCCTTTCTTGTCTGCAGTCATGATGGACAGGTTGGAGGATATGTTCAAATAGTAGTCGCTGTGGACTATAATGTTTCTGGATGACAATATGATCTGTAGTGAGAGCAGAAAATAAGATGAGGTGAGCATTGGAGCGAAAGGGAATGTAAGTCAGCAGGAGCAAGATAAGAGTACATAGGTGTGAATGGGAGGTTGGGTGGTAGAGTGGTAATGCTGTAAGGAAAGTGCTGTTTAAGGTGTATGATCTTAAGGGGGTACTGTATTCTGGGTCAACTGTTCAAAGTAATGGAGTGTGTGGTGGAAAGGAGAGAGAGAGAGTACAGGCAGGAAAGAGTGAGTGGAGAAGAGTGACAGGAATGATATTTGGCAAAAGGGGACCTGCAAAAGTAAATGGTAAAGTTTACAAGAAAGTAGTAATACCAGCTTATATCATTATGCAGTTTTGTTTTGTTTTTTGAGTGCGACAACAGGATGGGCAAAGAAAATTGCCCTCATCAGGCCTGGGTACCAAGATAACATATATCAAAGAAAAAAAGAGATGGTAGGTGTTGTGACTTGGTCTGAAGTGAGAGGATAATAAGATATGTGTAAAGAATATGCCAGCATTTTCAGAGTAGATGCAGGCATGGGAAAAGATCCATAATTAAAGGAAGACTTAAAATCGAGCTGACATGGCCAGTCCTATTTAGGGCCAAAATATCTACATTTAAACCCATTCATACAAATGAGAGAAAATTATTTTGCGAATGATGATGACCTGACTCCGGTGCTTTGCTGTCTTTCTCATCTCATTCTATCAACAAGAATCTATACTTCATCTTGGATGTACACTCTAGTTCAGCCAGTTGCTAACAAAGGTGACCATTCTATTCCTATTGCTATAACCTCTGCTATTGATTTCGAAGTTTGTTCAATATTTACTTCTTGAAACATCTCGAGTCTAACTTGTTTATTTCTGACCACCGGTGCAACTTCTGCAAGGCAAGAGCCAATGGTGTCCTCCTGTCATCTATCATGTATGGTCATCGTCTCTGAAGAAGTATAGGGAATCCTTTGTCACTGCCCTTGATATCGCTAAGGCTTCTGACAGCTTGGCACAAGGCTCTTTTAGCCACTTATGGCTTTACCCTCTCTCTCTGTTTTCTTATTGCCAGCTTTCTTTCTGACCATTTTATATCAGTGGGTGTTGAGAGCACATCTAACGCATTTCCATAGGTTTCTGTTCTTTCACATACCTTGTTCATTTTCTTCATCAATTATCTCCTGTCCAAATCCTCCTCTCTTCTCTACCACCTTTGCCGACGACTACCCTTCACGTTTCCTCTGCCTTCTCTTCACATCTTTCATATGCTACTTGAAATCAGTCTTGTATCACTCTTTCTTCAACTCTCAACTCCAATTTACAGTTTCTAGAGGGGCACTCAAAATTTAGTAAAATGCCTCCAAGAAACAGTTTCTGGCTATCTCATTATCTTCTCCTCCTGATAATTATATTGTCTTTGAAAATAACGAAATATATCTTCTTAATTCTATAATCATATTAGGCATTCAGATAGCTTCTGACTTGTCTAAAAGGATCACATAATGCATATTTCCATATCTGTATCCATGAAATTGGGAGCTTTCTTTCAAGTTCCTAATTACTTTTCTTATCTACTGAATATCTTTAAAGGTCTTACCCATCCAGACTTTGAATACCGCTCTCATATCTGGGGTTTCTTATACATATCTCTTTAATAGGGTTGAATCTAAGACAGTCAGACTTGTTAGTAACCTTTCTCATACTTCTAATCTCAATTCTCTTTCTCTTCATGGAAAGGTATCATCTCTTCTCTTTTCTAAAAGTATTACTTCCATTGCCGCTCTGGTGAGTTGCATCCCTTCCCCCCCTGGGGAGGCCGTGTAACACAAGCCAAGCGGCCTTGTTGCACAGGTACTGTGTAGCGATTTGTAGCTCATGGAATGGTTGGTGTCGTGACGGCTTATTTCATTTTACTTCCATACTCTGGATATATCTTCCTTCTCCTGTCTACCATTCTCCCTTCAAAAAACTGCTCTATCATCATCTCAGGGACTAATCCTGCCATATCTGTAGGCCTTCATTTCTTTGACTTTTGTCAGCTTGTTCTTTTCTTATTGTTTATCGTACTATCATTTCCACCTTGTCTCTAAGCTGCTACTTTTATGTCTCATTGTTTTCTTGGTGCCTGGGCCAGATGAGGGTAAATATCTTTACCTGTCCAAGTGTCAAACTCACAAAAAACTTTACATACGAGCATTAAAAGCTTAAGATTATATGTGAAATGGGTGTGGCCAAGGCAGAGCACACATCCATTAACCTTTGTAATACTCATCGCTAACATATCCATCTTTCTTCTCATAAACATGCTGTCAATCTCCTCTCTTTTACTCTCACTCATTCCACAACCAAGCACATATGGATTCAATTACTTAGGCTCTGGTTGGATGTTACCTGCCAGAAACATCCTCGTATGCCTTTATTCTTTGCATACAGAATATACGAAGGGGGATCCAATGGCTCTTCTCTCCACCAAATTTAGTAGATTTTAAGACGGGGAACATGGTGGCAGTATTCCGGTCCCCTATCCGAAGAGAAAGAAAAAAGGATATGTAAAGTACGAAAGAAAAAGGGAGTGAATTCTGCAAAGACAGAAAAAGATCAACTCCTCACCAGAGAGGCCCTAGCCATCCCAAGGCACTCAAGAATCTTCTCTACTACACAACTAGAATAAAAAGCGCTCGTCTTACTTTGGTGAACAAGTCAGAATATTACTAATATTATCCTTTATAGATATATTCTGCAATGTATTAATACTAAGAGAATATAAATACGTACGGTGCTGTATTATCCAAATTCATAAGAGTTAAAGAGCTGGACAACCTCAGCTGTGTCAGGTATGAATTATGCGCAATTCTTATCACAAATGTGAAGGGAGACAGATTTACAAAAGCTTGTTACTTCCTATCTCTAATTATGTAGACAAATTTCACTTGTCCATCTAGACTGATAATCAATATGATAGTGTGAGGAAAAAAACTGAATCAAAAGTATACTATCCTGCAGCAAACTCAGAAATTCACTTTAGAGCACTGATATCTGCAGGCATAAATCAGCTTCATTTGCCAAGGACTGAATAGTCCTGAGGATATTAATACTTAACGGCTTTGGAATAACTATTATAGGTTTTACGTCACAAAGTCCCTTTTCTACTAAGGACTAGGATGGTGCCCTCTCACGAAGGACTTTGGTTTTGACAGACATGATAGCTATCCTGAGTGAATGCCCTTTCTAGCCTCAGACAACGGTGGGCTGCGAAACCTCAACCTGATGACACAAAGTTGCAAACACTACCACCCAGCATACAGTGACCATGCTTTGGAATAACTCTGAAAAGATTAAAAACAAAAAAGAATCAAATATAAAACCCAAAGTAAAAATACACTCACTTGGATCATAGAAGTCTCCTGGCATGAAATCACTTTCCTTACTGATGCGCCTCAGGAAGTCGCTAAGAATCCTTGAGAGAACCATCATCTTCCCAATAGATTGGAAGCACTGCGGATGTTGTCGTACCGAATCGCTCACATTGTAAGGAAGCTGAGAGCAAAGTTAATTCAATTTTCACATTATATAAATTCTGCTAACATTTTATAATTTTGAAAGGGTTTCACTTCCTATATACAAGAACCATCTTCCCCCTTGTAAGGGGGTGGCTGAGTCAAAGCAAAATATTCTGAATCTTTAAGGGAAGAAAATATGGGAGGAAATTCTCAGTCTCCTCACTCCATCCCATTAGTTGACTTTTACGACACGAGGGGGAAGACGGAGGAAGAATTCTTGCCCCCTCCCTCAGGGGGAAGTTCATATCCAGCTGATGTAAACTCTTTCTGAGTATCCAATGAATATCATAATACAAGCAAAGATAAAGAGAAGAAAACTCAAATTCTTGTCCTATTACATCTATAGAAAACAAGAAATACTGAGAGTGAACAATATATAGTGTTCCTTTTGCTACTTGAACGAAACAGAATTTTGCTCTATTCATCCAAATATTGAAAAAAGAATATTTTATTTCTTGTTCTACTAGCTTTATGTATTTCACCTCCTCTTAATTCAATAGTGAATTCTCTTCATATCTTCTCACTTCTTGAAATAAAGAATTCTGCTCCGTTTATTCTCACTAATACATATAGAGAGAGAAATACAGTGTTGCCTCACTTATCGCGGTAGTTCGGTTCCGGGACCTGCCGCGAACCAGGAAATCCGCGAAGTAGGATCCGCCTATATGTACATAGATATTTTAATATATTTTTACGTTTACACTGTATAAACCCTCCCTGCACTGTTAAAAAAACACCCTTTACATTATAAATAACAGCAAGCAACGTAAATTTTTATGAAAGTGATAGAAAAAATTACAGTGAATGAGGTGATAATGACGTGACATACACATCGTTTACAATTATTTTTTTGTTTACGTACTGTATAAACCCTCCCTGCACTGTTAAAAAAAACACCCTTAACATTATAGATAACAGCAAGCAACGCAAATTTTTATGAAAGTGATAGGAAAACTTACCGTGAATGTGATGATGACGTGACATACATACTCATTTACAATTATTTTTTCGTTTACGTGCTGTATAAACCCTCCCTGCACTGTTAAAAAAACACCCTTTACATTATAAATAACAGCAAGCAACGCAAATTTTTATGAAAGTGACAGATAAAATTACGGTGAATGAGGTGATAATGACGTGACATACATACTCATTTACAATTATTTTTTCGCTTACGTACTGTATAAACCCTCCCTGCACTGTTAAAAAAACACCCTTTACATTATAAATAACAGCAAGCAACGTAAATTTTTATGAAAGTGATAGATAAAATTACGATGAATGAGGTTATAATGACGTGACATACATACTCATTTACCATTATTTTTTCGTTTACGTACTGTATAAACCCTCCCTGCACTGTTAAAGAAACACCCTTTACATTATAAATAACAGCAAGCAACGTAAATTTTTATGAAAGTGATAGATAAAATTACGGTGAATGAGGTGATAATGACGTGACATACATACTCATTTACAATTATTTTTTCGTTTACGTACTGTATAAACCCTCCCTGCACTGTTAAAGAAACACCCTTTACATTATAAATAACAGCAAGCAAGTTAAATTTTTATGAAAGCGATAGATAAAATTACAGTGAATGAGGTGATAATGACGTGACACACATACTCACTTACAATTATTTTTTCGTTTACGTACTGTATAAACCCTCCCTGCACTGCTAAAAAAACACCCTTTACATTATAAATAACAGCAAGCAACATAAATTTTTATGAAAGTGATAGATAAAATTACAGTGTATGAGGTGATAATGACGTGACATACATACTCATTTACCATTATTTTTTCATTTACGTACTGTATAAATCCTCCCAGCACTGTTAAAAAAACACCCTTTACATTATAAGTAACAGCAAGCAACGTAAATTTTTATGAAAGTGTTAGATAAAATTACCATGAATGAGGTGATGATGACGTGACACATACTCATTTACAATTATTTTTTCGTTTACGAACTGTATAAACCCTCCCTGCACTGTTAAAAAAACACCCTTTACATTATAAATAACAGCATGCAACGCAAATTTCAAAAAAAAAATTAAAATACTGAAAATGTTTTTTTTCAATATTTTAATATTTTTGCGTATACCCATAAAATAAAATAATAATTTATCCCAAAAAAAAAACGCGATAGAGTGAGAACGCGAACCAAGAAGCACGAATAACCGGGGTAACACTGTATTTCAAACCTGTCTTCTAAATAGAGGGTTAGGTATCTTATCAACAATATCTACTACTAAGGAAATCTGCTTCATATCCCTTTCACTTTTAAGAGAAAATGACAGATTTTCGTTTTATTATCCTTTCATTTCCGCCATGTAACTGAAGTCTTCGTTTGTTATAAGCAACCATGACAAGCCTAAAATAAATCTCTTTAAATTTCAGTCATACATTATTCCTTCGTAATACCAAATACAAAAGTTTTATAGCTCATACTACTGACACTTAGATCTCCCTCTTACACTTAACTGTTGTTCCAAGTTCTTCTTCAGAAGCTCTATCAGTATCTACCAATACTAAGAGTGGTTTCATATGTTGCTCCAAATTATACTACAGCTCAAAGTAATTTGCATTTAAATAGGACTGCCCTGGACAGCTCAGTGTTAAGTCTTCCTTCAGTTACGGATCCTTTTTCATGCCTACAACTACACAATATTCTTGCATATTCGTTACACATCTCTTACTATCCCTTCATATCTGACAAGTCACAACACTACCCAACTGTTTCTCTGTTTAATCTTTCTTCGTGCCCAGACCTGATGAGGGCAATTTTCTTCGCCCCTCCTGGTGTCCTACTCATTAAAAAAATTTATTAATTGTTGTTCAATATCTTACCACCAAATTTAATGCAATTACTTCACCAAATTACATTCCATTTCCCAACTGAAAACCTATCTAAGTTCGATTTAGTTTACTTCCGTTACCTGGGGACTGAGCAATTTCAATATGTTATTCAATGGCCTACCTAGGAATGATTAAAGGAAGTTTGGAGCTCCTGGTTTTAAAAGTTGGTAGTTTGCTTTGAACCCACCTTACATCTGGAAAGCTCCATTGCAATTAGATATACAATAAATTGCAGATAATTTGATATTCAAGTAATTTGACTATTTATTCCATGAAGAGCAGATAAAAATCTAAATCATACATGCAATTACTTCACTATGAGATACAAAAATAAAAAGAGATCAATCCACATTTAGCATATACATAGAGAAAACAACAGATTCTCAAAATTTTCACCCTCCACCAAGCCTTAACCTGATAAGGACTGGTGGAGGGTGAAAATTTTAAGCATCCGTTGTTTTTTCTTTATGCCCCTCTAAGTGCGAATTGATCCTTATTGTCTTTGTATCGTGAAGAGTACATATTAAATACCTGGGAATAAAAAATGGTTATACTAACCTGATTTGTTCTGTCAAGAGAGATGTTAAAATCTTGCAAGAAGTTGCAATAAACCATTTGCACAAACTCCGGCTTCAGCTGCCGCAAGTCACTGAGAGTTGCTGTTGTCTCGAAGGTCTTAGTTATAAAACTCAAAATGACCTCATCAGAAAAGTTTCCTTCTGTACCAGCCATGATTCTGAAATTAATAAGAGATATATATTGGATTCTGTTACCAGTTTACAATGGAAATCTGCTACAGGTTAATCTATATATAAGCTTATGTCTTATAATGTGTAAAACAGAAGTGCTTACAAATAGCAACTAAGAAGTGGAGTTCTAGAGTAAGTCAGAAATTTACTTATGAGGTATAGCATGCAAGTATTGTAAAACCACAGCTATTCTAGAAGATTAACATTGTAAAATCAGCATGAATAATACATGAAATATACATAACAATTTCAATGTATATTAATATAGTATTAGATTTCATAGTTAGGAAAAACTTCTTGTAATTATAAACTTAAATTCAAAACAGTAAAGCATGAGTTCTTATTACAAAACATTATGAAAAACAACAATTAACCTATTATGAACAACTCTGAAGGTATTCAACTTTCATCATCTGTATGATGAGTATTCTATTTATTATAGTACTGTTGGGGATACTTCTCTGGAAACACACAACACTGTAATTACATAGATATATATTTTACTTGATCAAGGCCCAAACGCACAAATTTTCAGATGTACTATATGGGGGAAAAAAAGCGCATATCTATGGAAGCTTTTTCTATACACTCCTTGCTAATGACAAAATTTTTAGCCCCATGTAGCAAGCACCGATTAGTTTTTCTTTTTTTTAGTATACATTGTACGAACAGTATACAGTACTGTATTGCAATTTACTACCAGCTATTTAACAGACAAAGCCTATATAGTTTAGCTTAATTTCGTTGTTTGCCTGATAATAAATGAGTTGAAGCTGCTGGTGTAATACCTAACCTCTAAAAATATAGTCTGCATTCATTTCTTAGGTTAGGTTTTACTTTCTGTTTCACTATTTACTCAATTGGAACACCTACAGTTTAGCGGGCCAAACCAATGTTCAAAACCTGCCAATAGATGGCGATATGCTCTGACTACAGAACTGGCAGGAGAACACACAACAAAAATGGTGACAATAGGCATACGAAACAATTTTTTACTATCTTAACTAAAAATACTTACCTAACCTCTTAGCCAGGGGGGCTTCGCCCCCATGGGACCCCCATCTTACTATCCTAACTAAAAATACTTACCTAACCTTCAGTTGAGCTACTTACCTGAGTGGAGGGATGAGGTCCTTGAGCGGCATGCCCTGCTAAACTGTAAACTACCCACTCAATTTTCACATGTACTATTTGATTTTTATCAATGCTTTGCATTTCTATTCGCTCGGGGGTGTAAAAGTAAACACTTACCAGGGTTTAGTATAATCTCAATAATTACTGTTTGTTATATGTGGGTCCAATATCAAACCCTTGGGGGTCTCACCAGAATACTTGCCACAAAGGATATTTGCCCTAGGGCAATTGCTACTTCAATAATTAATAATGGGATTACCATTGGAATGTAATCAAACGTAGCTTTACCTAATCTGACACAACCTAACCAAACCTAACAGAGCCTCACCTTACACAACCTAACCAAACCTAACAGAGCCTCACCTTACACAACCTAACCAAACCTAACAGAGCCTCACCTTACACAACCTAACCAAACCGAGCCTCACCTTTGGGGTAATCAAGGGGCAATTTTCAGTTTTGAATTTAGAGTGAGGGATTACTTTCCTAGAGGCAATCGTCCAAAGGCGCAATTGTTCTCAGGGACAATATCCGTGCCCCTGGAAATCAGAGTAGTGATACTAAGAAAATTGTTTTACTATGCGTAATTTTAAGTCCATTTACGGGTCAGGTTATTGGCTCCCAGTACATTAAATAACCCAGTAATTTATTAGGTTTGGTTAGCTTTGGGTAGATTAATACCTAACCTAGCAATTTACGGGAATACTGGATGTATTTGAATTGAAAGAAAGAGAACAACGGGGTATTATCACCCTGAGGGAAGTCTTCCCCTAATGGATGTATTAGACGTAGTTATCTTTACTTGACCCCAACTTTCAAAATACAATACAAATATATTTCAGCGACTTTTAATAAATGAGACTCACGTCAGTACTTACAACAGATTCAGACAGTACTTACAAAAAAGTCTCCAAATACACGAAACAAAACGAAAGTCAGTTCAGTTGTAGTGCGGAGGTATCTTCTGTGAGTCGGAATCTAACACACTACACACGAAAATTCAAATTCGTAACCATAACACGTCACTGACTCAATGACTCATACAAAACAAAACACACACACAGTGTATATATATATATATATATATATATATATATATATATATATATATATATATATATATATATATATATATACACACACACACACACACGTGTGTGTGTTTATAAATAATGAGTAAATGTTACTTTTACACCCCAATTAGAAAAAAAACTAGTAAAACTATATCACATTTTGATTAGGCTGGTTAAGTTAGCTTACTTAGGATAGGCCTGGTAGTAGTGGCGTTAGTCACATAATAATAATAATAATAATAATAATAATACACACTTAGCACTTCAAAATCTGCACCCTACCTTACTCGTGAGACTTTTTCTTGCTTATTAAATGCAGAGCCGAACTTGCCGAAGTGTTCCTCCAGAGGCCGAAAACGTTAAATATCGTCATAATTCGAAGGTGGGGGGGGGAGTTGGTGACAGAAAATGTTGCCATATTTATTTTTTTGCAAGCATTTTTTTTTCTCTTATAATCCAATGTTTATTTGATACCAATTTTATTTCATATTATTATTATTATTATTATTATTATTATTATTATTATTTCTGAGACAATTTTTGTTTCGGGAAAACGTATTCTTATAAGGAATTGTAGAACGATCTACAAATTACCCCTAATTTAGTATTTTTATAATAACTAAAATTAACACCTTTTTAAATCATAAAGCATAACTACCTCAACCCTTTTGTTCATTGGTAGTATATATTTTTGTGTCCAATTTGCCAATTGGCCTATTATGGCTCGACTAAGAGGTCATTAACAATGAGATATCATGAACATAAGGGGCTGAGTTTCAGAACAAACAGACATCTGACAAGACCTCTGGCATCAAGCATTAGGGAACACTGCCATGAAAAATGTAAGTGTGAGTTCTCAATAAGCGATTTTAAAATAGCTTACAAAGGAAAAGATGAGACTGATATTAGAATTGTAGAATCACTTTTAATTAAAAGGGAGAACCCCGAATTAAATCTAGATTGCTCAAGCTATCCCTTAAAAATATTCTAATGTGGTCCATTGCATTAACTCTTCTTCTTCTTCTTCATCGTCTACATCTTTTCCCACTTTTATGTGGGGTCGATGTTTCTGGCCAGTGTTCTCCATATGTTCCTGTCCCATACCTCATCACCAACCAAACCTTTACATCTCAGGTCGTCATCGATGTAATCCATCCACCTACGCTTTGGTCTCCCCCTTCCTCTCCTGCCCTGTATATCAATTTCCATCACCCTTTTCCCAACATACTGTTCATCCCTCCTAACGACATGACCATACCATCTTAGTCTACTTTCTTGTATCTTATCTGATATTTCTCTAACTTTTGAGGTACCTCTAATTACCTCGTTTCTAATCTTATCGCTTCTTGTCACCCCACACATCCATCTCAACATCCTCATCTCTGCCACATCTAGTTTTTTTTTTCTCTTGTGTCTGGTCCATTGAATTAACTATAAAGGTCGCTGTTTGCACTACCTTGTTGGAGCTTGTGTTGGTATAGCTTAATTTTACGGCCGCATGCTCTTCCTGGCACCGACGCTTACCGTGATCTGGGCTTGGAACCGGCACTAAGTTGAGATTGATTTGTTCCCCCAGTGGATTCTTGAATGGGCCATCCACCAGAGGTTTGGTCTTACCTTGTAAAGATGCAGTTGAGAATATAAATATTAAGTCTCAAAAAAAAAATAATATACAATTACGTATGGTGCAGTGAATATAAACTTTATATATATATATATATATATATATATATATATATATATATATATATATATATATATATATATATATATGTGTGTGTGTGTGTGTGTGTGTGTGTGTGTGTGTGTGTATATATATGTATATGTATGTGTATATATATGTATATATATATGTATATATATATATATATATATATATATATATATATATATATATATATATATATATATATATATATATATATATATATCCTGTGCCCTGTGGGGCGGGCACAATATCAAAGAATAGCCTCACCGTATTCCCTGCGTGTCGTAAAAGGCGACTAAAAGTGGACGGGGCGGGGGGACTAGGAAACCCCCCTTGTACCAACCTCCTGTGAGACGTCAAAGAAGAAGGGGAGTAGAGGGGAGAATAACTTCTCCCCAAACTGTTTTCCTCTTTTGATGTCGGCTACCCCCCAATTAAAGGGGGAAACAGCCAAGGTATATGTATGTATGTATGTATTTTTGTATTTTGAATTCGATTCTTATATGCGTATGTATATGGATATGTATATACCTGTATTTTTTTTAAATGTTGATATTTGTTCTTTGTACATATAGTGAGTTTTGCTGTTTTATTGTGTTTTTTGTAGGCTCGTGTAGGCATGAATATGAACTCTGTGTAAGATTGAAACGTTGCGAGATGGTGTTGAAGACAATTGGAATAAAAATTAAAAAATGTATTGGCTGGTGATCGTTCTACAATTCCTTATAATAATGATAATGATTATGATGATGATCATGATGATGATGATCATGATGATGATGATGATGATGATCATTATGATGATCATAATGATAATGATCATCATGATAATGAGTATCATGATCATAAAGATGATAATGATGATGATGATGATCATGATCATGATGATGATCATGTTCATGCTCATGATAATACTCATGATCATGAGGATGATCATCGTCATCATCATCATCATGATCATCTTTATGTTCAAGATAATCATTATCATTATGATCACGATTATCATTATCATTATGATCTATCCATCCATCCGTCTAGCTATCCATCCATCCATCTATCTATCCATCCATCTATCTATATATCTGTACCTATCTATCTATCAATCTGTCCTTCCATCCATCCATCCTTCTATCTATCCATCTATTCATCCATCCATCCATCTATCTATCCATCATCTATCCATCCACCTATCTATTCATCTATCCATCTATCCTCTATCTATCTATCCAAAAATCCATTCATCTATCTATCTATCTATCTATCTATCTATCTATCCTCATCTATATATCCAAAAGTCCATTCATCTATCTACCTATCTATCCATCTATCTATCTATCCATCCATATATCCATCCATCTATATATCCATCCATCTATATATCCATTCATCTAACCATCCATTTATCTATCTATCTATCTATCTATCTATCTATCTATCTATCTATCTATCTATCCATCTATCTATCTATCCATCCATATATCCATCCATCTATCTATCCATCCATCTATATATCCATTCATCTAACCATCCATCTATCTATCTATCTATCTATCTATCTATCTATCTATCTATCTATCTATCTATCTATCCATCTATCCATCCATCAATTATGTCACTCACAGATTCACTTGAGACAGAATGCGTTGCCTTAATTTGATACACAAAATCTTATGGCAGATGTCAGTGATTGGGTCAGAGTAACCTGGGGAGACCTGAAGACTCCTTCTGGAATTTAGCTTGGCATTAGCTTAATTTTGTAGTCTGTATATGTATAGGTCTTGTTTAAGTGTGGCAATAAGCAACTGTCATTGAGGCTGCATACCTGTCACCAAAGTAGATGTAATTCATGCCAGAGAGAAATCGTTTGATAATGAGTGTAAAAGAGCTAAGTAGTGGAGAGACAAATGCTGGAAAAGGTATAGGAGGAGAAAAAGCATTAATGCCTTGCAGACCTATAACAGAGCAAGAAATAATTACCCAAGTAAAAATAGAGAGGCAGAGAGAGACTATGAATGGGACATCACCAGGAAGGTTAAAGAAAATCCCAAGCTTTTCCACAGCTTTATCTGAGGAACACTGAAGGTAAAAAAAATAGGTTTTAAAGTTTAATAGAGCCGATGGAAGCATCACTGAGACGGATGAAGAGATCAGCAAAGAACTGAACAAGGAGTTTCAGTCAGTAATTACAGTAGAAAATACCCCACCCCCTAAGATTGCAGAGATAGAAGCTCATGGGCCGGTATTAGAGAACATCATCCTTTCAACCACAGAGGTGTGCAAAGCACTGATGGAATTAGATATCCATAATGCTACAAGTCCTAATGATATATCCCCTCATGTACTTAGAAAAAGTGCAAACTCAATATCAGTGGTACTAAGTATCATATTTAAAAAGTCGCTGGAGTCAGGGGAAATTCCTAAATGCTGGAAACAAGCAAACGTGATACCTATATTCAAAAGGGGAAGAAAGGGATATGGCTCTAAACTATAGACCAGTTTCCTTTACCAGCATAGTTTGCAAAGTTATAGAGAAACTACTAAGGAAACATATCTCTCTTCACTTGGAATCCTTCAACTTTTTGTCAGTGAGACAACATGGCTTCAGAGAAGGTAGATCAATAGTAACAAACTTATTAGATTTTATGAGGAGGTAAGCCGAATCTTACAGGAAAGAGAGGGCTGGGCAGACTGCATATTCCTAGACTTTCAGGAAGCACTAGAACTAGAGGTCATAATTTGAATTCCGTAAGCGAGGAGGTAGTTAATGCTAACTCAATCCATAGTTTTAAGGACAAGTATGATAAGTATCACTAAGTACAATATGGAATCGATCAGGAGACGAGAGGACTGGTGGAGGGATAGCACTGCTCATAAGTGAAAGGATTCAGGTTGAAGAAATAAACTTGGCTATAGAAAGTGAGTTCAAGGAAGTTTTTATTGCTCACATAAATACTGGGTCAGAAAGCATTATAATAACTGTTGTATATAACCCACCAAGGAACCAACATAGGCTAGAAGTTTATAAGGAAAGTCATATAGGTACTATTGAAGTCATAAACTCTGTTGTTAACATGGCACGGGAGAGAAAATGTAGGATTTTGATTATGGGAGATTTTAATCATAAAGAGATAGATTGGATAAATCTTTACCCACACAGTGGTGTGGACTCATTTGGGGCAAGATTCCTAGGGAATTTCCTACACCAACATGTAATGGAACCAACGAGGGCCAGGGGTGGGGATGAGCAATCACTATTTGATCTAGTATTCACAGATAACGTGTTGGATATTGAAAAAATTTAGTTTGAACCACCAATTGGAAAGAGTGACCACTGTGTGTTGTTGATGGAGTATATCATTGAAGATGTTCTGGCTGAGAGTAGAGGCATTGAGGACATGAGGAGGAACTATCCAAAAGGAGACTAAATCAAAATGAATGAATTTTTTGCAGTTATTGACTGGAGAACCTTATTTTACAACAAATCTGTACAAGAAACATGCAATATTTTTTGTGAGAAATGTGGGAAAATAGTAGATTGCTGCGTGCCTGTCACCAAAGTAGTTGTAATTCATGCCAGAGAGAAATGGTTCAATAATGAGTGTAAAAGAGCTAAGGAGTGGAGAGACAAATGCTGGAAAAGGCATAGGAGGAGAAAAAACATAAATGCCTGGCAAGCCTACAAAAGAGCAAGAAATGATTACCTAAGTAAAAGAAGAGAGGCAGAGAGAGACTATGAGAGGGACATCACCAGGAAGGCTAAAGAAAATCCAAAGCTTTTCCACAGCTTTATCAGAGGAAAATTGAAGGTAAAAGAACAGGTTTTAAGGCTTAAGAGAGCGGATGGAAGCATCACTGAGACGGATGAAGAGATCTGCAAAGAATGGAACAAGGAGTTTCAGTCAGTATTTACAGTAGAAAATACCCCATCCCCTCAGATTGCAGAGATAGAAGCTCAAGGGCCGGTATTAGAGAACATCAACCTTACAGCCACAGAGGTATGTAAAGCGCTGATGTAGTTAGATGTCCACAAAGCTACAGGTCCTGATGATATATCCCCTCATGTGCTTAAAATGCACAAACTCAATATCAGTGGTACTAAGTATCATATTTAAAAAGTCACTGGAGTCAGGGGAGATTCTAAGATGCTGGAAACAAGCAAACGTGATACCTATCTTCAAAAAGGGAAGGAGCGATACGTCTCTAAACTATAGACCAGTTTCCTTGACCAGCACAGTTTGCAATGTTATGGAGAAACTACTAAGGAAACATATCTCTCTTCACTTGGAATCCTTCAACTTTTTGTCAGTGAGGCAACATGTCTTCAGAGAAGGTAGATCAACAGTAACAAACTTATTAGAATTCGATGATGAGGTAAGCCGAATCTTACAGGAAAGAGAGGGCTGGGCAGATTGCATATTCCTAGACTTCCAGAAAGCGTTTGACACTGTTCCACATGGGAGACTTAATAGGAAGCTGCAAGCAATGGCTAGAATAGATGGAAATGTCTTGAAATTGATAAAAAATTACTTAAAAGGAAGGGAACAGAGGGTTAGAGTAAGACACTCAGTGTCTGAATGGAGAAGAGTTAGTAGTGGAGTTCCACAGGGTTCAGTTTTAGGGCCACTTTTGTTCCTTGTATATGTAAATGACCTACCAGAGTCTGTAAATTCATTCATGAATATGTTTGCAGATGATGCAAAGATTGTGAAGAAAGTAAAAAACGAGAACAATGGTAGAGAACTTCAGGAGGATCTAAATAATCTGCATGAGTGGTCAGAAAAGTGGCTAATGAAATTCAATACTTCAAAATGTAAGGTAATGAGAATGGGTACAAGTGCAAGAAGGCCCAAGCTTGACTACTCGGTGGCTGGAGTACAACTTCAAGAGACAGAAAATGAGAGGGATCTAGGGGTAAACATACTGGCAGATTTGTCTCCAGAAATACATATAAATGGCATAGTAAGGGAAGCATATGCATTCTTATCAAATGTAAGGGTAGCCTTCAGGCACATGGACAAGGAAATGTTCAGAAATATTTATGCAACCTATGTGAGGCCAAAACTCGAATATGCAGCCCCCTTTTGGAATCCGCACTTGAAAAAGCACATAGCTAAGCTTGAAAAAGTTCAAAGACATGCTACGAAACTGGTGCCAGAAATACGCAATCTCGGTTATGATGAGAGGCTGAGGGAATTAGACTTACCATCACTCGAAGCTAGAAGAGTGAGGGGGGATATGGTGACAGTCTTTAAATTCCTTCATGGTTATGATAGAGTGGATAGGGATCGATATTTTGATATGGCTGGCTCTAGAACTAGAGGTCATAGTTTGAAGCTTCGTAAGAAAACTTCTTTGCAGGATGTAAGGAAATACTTTTTCAGTGTAAGAGTAGTTGATAATTGGAATTGGCTAAGCGAGGAGGTAGTTAATGCTATCTCAATCCATAGTTTTAAGGACAGGTATGATAAGTATCACTAAGTCTAAAATGGAACCGATCAGGAGACGGGAAGATACGAGCTTTGGGCTCTTTCCCGTAAACACAATTAGGTAATCACAATTAGGTAATCACACACACACACATGCACACCAGAAAGCGTTTGACACTGTTCCACATGGGAGACTTATTAGGAAGCTGCAATCAATGGCTAGAATAGGTGGAAATGTTTTAGAATGGATAAAAACTTACTTAGAAGGAAGGGAACAGAGGGTTAGAGTAAGACACTCAGTGTCTGAATGGAGAAGAGTTAGTAGTGGAGTTCCACAGGGTTCAGTTTTAGGGCCACTTTTGTTCCTTGTATATGTAAATGACCTACCAGAGTCTGTAAATTCATTCATGAATATGTTTGCATATGATGCAAAGATTGTGAAGAAAGTAAAAAACGAGAACAATGGTAGAGAACTTCAGGAGGATCTAAATAATCTGCATGAGTGGTCAGAAAAGTGGCTAATAATATTCAATACTTCAAAATGTAAGGTAATGAGAATGGGTACAAGTGCAAGAAGGCCCAAGCTTGACTACTCGGTGGCTGGAGTACAACTTCAAGAGACAGAAAATGAGAGGGATCTAGGGGTAAACATACTGGCAGATTTGTCTCCAGAAATACATATAAATGGCATAGTAAGGGCAGCATATGCATTCTTATCAAATGTAAGGGTAGCCTTCAGGCACATGGACAATTAAATGTTCAGAAATATTTATGTAACCTGAGGCCAAAACTCGAATATGCAGCCCCCTTTTGGAATCTGCACTTGAAAAAGCACATAGCTAAGCTTGAAAAAGTTCAAAGACATGCTACGAAACTGGTGCCAGAAATACGCAATCTCAGTTATGATGAGAGGCTGAGGGAATTAGACTTACCATCACTCGAAGCTAGAAGAGTGAGGGGGATATGGTGACAGTCTTTAAATTCCTCCATGGTTATGATAGAGTGGATAGGGATCGATATTTTGATATGGCTGGCTCTAGAACTAGAGGTCATAGTTTGAAGCTTCGTAAGAAAACTTCTTTGCAGGATGTAAGGAAATACTTTTTCAGTGTAAGAGTAGTTGATAATTGGAATTGGCTAAGCGAGGAGGTAGTTAATGCTATCTCAATCCATAGTTTTAAGGACAGGTATGATAAGTATCACTAAGTCTAAAATGGAACCGATGAGGAGACGGGAAGATACGAGCTTTGGGCTCTTTCCCGTAAACACAATTAGGTAATCACAATTAGGTAATCACACACAATTATGTAATTACGATTAGGTAATTACCTAGTAGTCACTGGAATCAAAGAAACTAGGCTAGTAACAATGACATCACCTGACAGCATATAGTAATGCTTTCTTAAATAAAAGACGATTACTCTTCTTTAGTAAAGACTGGATGGTGGGCATTGGAGATCAAGTACTAGAATGGATTGTACGAGGAACCAGGAACCAATTAATAATAACTCGGATGAATTAACCATGGAAATGGAAAATCTGTAATCAATTGAATACATTAGTTGATTTTTATAGTGTTTGAACTGGCCACAACCACAAATATAAAATAGTTAAATCCAACACTTAGAAAAATAAGTTGAGGTGGGACTACAACAAGATAAGTCTTCTTCTCCCACTAAAAAACAAATAAGAAGAATACAAATAGAAGAATACACACAAATATATGCAACATGTTGTTATGACTAAGATTTGATACTGATCGGCAGATAATTTAAAACTCACATAAAAATTCGTCCTCTACCAACCAATACTGCTATTTTAATACGTCACTCATTCTGCCTTTTATTTTTGTTGTTGCTTGGCTTTTTAATGAGTTATTTATTCATCCCCTCAATTACTCTATCTGCACATTGTTTAAAATAGGCGCGACTAGAGGAAATTAAATGCCAAACGTGCTTTTTATCACGTATGAAATCGACAAGGTCAGCACAACGGATGGATTTAACCAAATTTTCGTAAAATACAAATTAATTCCTTTGGGGTGACCATTATTTAAAATGTAATATTTTGGAGAAGGGTTTCAATTTATTTTAATATTTTCATTTTGTTGAGGAAGTGTTTACAGCCATTCATTGACCTCGCCAAAGAAAAGAAAAAAAATTATACATTTTTTGATGCGTTCTTTACAATTAAAATAACATTAGAGAACTCAGTTATTCACTTGAACCTATATTCTAATGAATTGTGATAATATTATGTAATTCACATAATTAAAAAGCACAAGTATTTTGTGATATATCGCCGTAAATTTTATAAAGCCAAAATAAAATATAATGAACGAGGCCTTTTAGTGGTCACAGAGTTTTA
The DNA here is from genome assembly GCA_037179515.1 of Halocaridina rubra. Lineage (NCBI taxonomy): Eukaryota > Metazoa > Arthropoda > Malacostraca > Decapoda > Atyidae > Halocaridina > Halocaridina rubra. The sequence continues at coordinate 40,304 of JAXCGZ010015391.1, read as the reverse complement.
TAATAATAATGTGAGGTGTGTGTGACATATTAGACTTCCGCTCTGTCCTCTGTATTTACCGCATTGGTAAGCCGTGACATGTCTTTTTTAATAGTGCATTTGTTTCTCCAGTTGTTAATTCTGATTCTTTTGTATAATTTATGTATTTAATTAAAGAGAGTTTGTTTAAATCGACGTCTGTTTTGTAAAGCAACAGGTCTCTAAATCCAGTGACAGAACCCCCTGTCCCATGGGAGAAGGGGACATGATTATTTTGATACATTTGGGAGCCCAAAAACTTCCAAATTCTTAGTTATCACAGTTACTCGGTGTCGGTGTTCTGGAAGAGGCCTCTAGGCATGTGTATCCAGCTCTCTATTATCAGCTGAATTTGTGGTCGTGTCAGTGGTGGTGGTGGCAATTTGAACAATTCTGTTGCACTGTATTTTAGCTTTATAGTTGTAATATAATTCTTGTTCTCCCTCCCATCCTTTATCTAGATTTCGGGTAGTTTACAGTTTAGCGGGCCATGCCGCTCAACGACCTCATCCCTCCACTCAGGTAAGTAGCTTGACTGAAGGTTAGGAAAGTATTTTTAGTTAGGATAGTAAGATGGGAGGTCCCAGGGGGGTGAAACCCCCCTGCCTAAGAGGTTAGGTAAGTATGTTTAATTAGGATAGTAAAAAATTGTTTCATATGCCTATTGTCACCAATTTTTGTTGTGTGTTCATCCGCCAGTTCTCTAGTCAGAGCCTATCGCCATCTATTGGTAGGTTTTGAATATTGGTATGGCCCGCTAAACTGTAGGTGTTCCTAGATTTCTCTCATACTTTACTACCGATTTTGACTGTATTACAATTTGCGGTAACATGCTCCAGTTATTGACTACTCGATGATAAAACAAATTTTTTCTCTTTGTTAATCTAGACCTCTCCTGATATATATTTCTGGAATGTCCTCTTGTTCTCCTGACTTCCCCGAGTCTAAATATATCTTCACACACTTCTGGATCATTCACTCCTGATAGGATCTTGAATGTTGCTATCATGTCCCCGCGTATTCTCCTATATGGTAACGTAGGTAGTTTTAGCCTTCTTATACGATCTTCATAGCACATATTCTTTATAGTTGGTACCTGTTAAGTCGCTTTTCTTTGGATATTCTCTATGGCATCAATATCTTTCATGAGGTATGGTGACCATACCTGATTCGCATACTCCAAGTGCGTTCTAACCAATGCAACATACAAATGTTTGAAAATTTTCTCATCCAATGATGCAAACGGCCTCCTTATAAGTCCGACTATTCTATATGCCTTATTAACTTTGTCAGCAATATGTTCAGAGAAACCATTTTTATTATCAATAGCATTTTCTGCATCCACTTCAGATATTTTCTCCCCTAAATAATACTTTCCTTTACACACACTGCTCATCCCTATTCTCATGAATTTACTTTTCTTTGCATGGAAACTTAACAGCCATTTCTTGGACCAATCCTTCATACAGTCTGTATCCTCTTGCATAAGTTTCACATCGTCTTTAGCTTTTGTCTGTTTATATAATTTTGTGTCATGCGCATACATATACAATACACTGTCGTTTTTAAGTACTTCAGGGAGATCATTTATATATATTACATACAGTAGTGGTCCCAACCATGACCCCTGTGGTACTCCACTTAGCAAATCTTGCCAATCAGATCTATGTCCGTTTACAAGTACACACTGTCTTCTGTGTCCCAGAAAGGCCTCTATCCATCTCAGGCATTCTGATCCAACATTGTAACTTTTGGTTAAGAAAAGAGTAATTTACGACAGTTTTCAAGGTTATATTTATTCAAAAACATCAAAAAGAAATGGCAAAATACATTTTCTGACAGTTTTCAAGGTCATATTCATGCAATTCATATAAAAAAAAACAAGAAAAATACAATATTCACTTACAGTTTGAGACGAATCCAATTGTAAAAACTTATCCAATTGGTCCCCATTGGAATGAGGGTGGACACAAGCATGGAGCTGGGAGATTAAAGCTGGATACCTTCCTGAACACCCTTCAAGTGAGATCAAACCTTCACTAGTCAGGCTTATTACTTAATGCTCCAGTGGAGAAGAGAGGGGGTTTATTTGCAGAGGGGAGGGTCTCCTTAGTTACCAGGTATGATGCAGCATACCATGCTAGGGCCAGAAAGTTACTGGGTATATAGTACAGTACTTGGGTACCTCAATTTTTACAAGGTTGTAATTATATGTGTAATTGAGTATGCTATATTTGAAAAAAAGTATGTTCCTGGTTTACAGAGGTAATCTGTTAGTGGTGAGAAGTTATGGTGCCCATCTAACCCTAAAATAGTCCTGGTCTAGCCCTTGGGCAAATCTATAATGGAGTATTGAATACATAAAGAACAGTCAAGCTCACCGTCTTTTAGGAATTTATTTTTATATTTTAAATTTATTCTGCTATGAGCACTGGTAAGTGTCGTGAGTTAGCATTTCTTGCTAATGACTAATATAAAGTGATTTGGCACACGTGCCTTAATCCTGATATAACCGAATTTAACATCATCTAACCAAAGCTAAAATAAGTGCAGATATCTTGCACTGCCAGATTTGAAAAAACTCCTGCGGGAGTGCAGTTGTTGGCGCACTAGTCTCGGGAAGTGGCTTAGTCTCAGTTGAGCCCACCGCAGTGCATTAAGGAAAGGCATTCAGCATTAATTCCCCGGGTTCATAATGACACAAAATGGCAAACAAACAATTCATGCATTTAATTATCACACTCACTTTCATCATCTCAGTGAAGACTACAGGTGAATATTGGAAGTTTGTGATTGTTGGGAGCGAATTCCTTCTAGTATAGTGAACCTGTTAGTGATAATTCACTTAATCCTAAATAACATAACAGTGCGTCAGTTCTGACCACTTAAACATCATTAATTTAGACCTAAAACGAAAAGTTAGATTAATAAGCTGGATTTCTTCCATTTAATAGGTCACTGACGTTTGTAACACACGAATGGCTAGAGGAAGAAAATAATTTATTTTTTGTCATTGATTGTTTTTATCAAAAATAAATAAAAAAAAGAATATTTGTCATATGAGGGAATAGAAAACAAATACTGTACATTTAATTCTTCCAGTCCATTTGTAAGGTTCTTTCCCCTGCATGTTGCTCAAGGGGGCAGAGAGAGGGGACTGGCAATTCCTTCTTTGTATATTCCTCCTACGGCTAGTCAAGGTTTTTCCTTGTGCTCAGGCATTCCCCTTTTAAGAGTGATTACTCGTACAGCTCCTTTATATGGATAAACAGTTATATTGATATGTAAGTCAGCCCTGCTTGTTATTACAATTTTGTATTTTATTTTTGTACCATTAATTTTTTGTAGTATCTTCTGTTGAAGTTCTGATTTGGTAAAGGCTGTGTATGCTTTTACCATCCCTATAGTATATCAGAACAACTGTTTTAGTGCGACACCAGTGCGGGCAAAGTTAATTGACCTCATCGGGCATGGCCATGAAGAATCATAAAGCAAAGAGAAACAGAGATGGGGAGTGTTGTGACTTGTTAGATGTGACGGGATAATAAGAGGTGTAATGAATCTGCAAAAATGTTTTGTGTACATATAGGCATAGAAATGGATACGAGTCAAAGCGCACACATTCACCACAAGGCAAACATACCTCAGTCACTCCTCTTAGCTCCTTGGGGATGAATGATTACCACAATTCCCCCCCACCATCCTGCTTGAGTTATCCACAGGATAATTGGGCTTGGATCGTATGCTGTGAGGCCCAACAGCTGCAGTTGAATCTCAATCCATTGTTGTAAGCTATTACTGTACTAATTGGCATGCATAGAATAACTGGTGATATATAGATTTCGTTTTTCAGAGTTCTTCGTTTGATTCATTACTTCACGTAGTACCGGTCTCTGAATTTTGCAAATTTGAATGATGACGATAACTGTCACAGCCAGACATGTTTATAAGGAGCCTGTTGAGGTGGTAGCAGCAACACATCTGTCAAAATTTCCCAATGAATATGATCCAAACATTCTGTCGTGTGCAACTGTGGAAAAAAATAAAACAAAAGATGGCCGAATATACACCAGAAGAATTGCTTCAACTCGTAATGTTCTGCCATTAATCTTGAGAAGGGTAAGTTGATGCTGCGTATTTTGCCGCTGTAAGGCAATGGTCAGAGTGATTGATGTGGATAATGACAAATCTGCATTTGAGCCCACTGCATGCCGTTAAGAAGGTATTCGGCCTTAATTCCCCATCTGCAATCAGTCTGTATTCACCACATTCGAAAAGGGATTAATAGTGACACATAAAATGGCAGACAAAAAGGTAATTTTTTTTTTTAATATGTAGCTAATTATATACTGCTGCTCTCATCAGGGTGACCACAACTGATCAAAAAGTGTGGGGAGTGGGACTTCATATCCAGCATATCCTCACAACTATTATATGCATTGTTTTACTTTTTATGCATCACTATTATTCTCCTTTTGGAGATGGACACATACGGCTTGAAGCTGGCGAGTTAAGTTTGGATGTCCTTCCTATCGCCCTACCATGGGCTCAAACACTAGTCTGTCACCTCCCAAGCTGGGCATTCTACCACTCCACTATGACAGTCCCCACTTGCTAGAATATTTGATAGTTTAGAGATATTTATTAAGGAATAAAATTGGCAGCATGTTATAACTGTTGAAGAGCACAATAATGATATAAAATAGTCTTAGATTGTTTCAGTTTACAAATTGTTTTTTGTAGGTGTTTTTTGCTTCTTTGGATTGATGAGCTTTGAGTTCTTTGTATATTTAGCTTATTTTATGAGTTCTTCAAGTAACTTCATGATGGATAAACCAGCTCCATATATTGGGTCTCATGGCAGAAGATCCTTTGCCAGTTTACCCTTCGGATGACTCAAGCAGGATGCTTGAGGGGGAATTGTGGCAGCTCTTTGTTCCCAAAGAGCTAAGAGGAGCAATTGAGGTAAATTAACTTCTGGTTAATGTGTTCTTTTACTCAGCCACTCTCTTAACAAGGGGATTTCAGCCATTGTATATGCATGCATGATGGAGAATTCCATCTCTGGAATTATTGTCTAAGAGTTCCTCTTTTGGCCTAAACTGTTTTGCCGTTGCCTGTTTTGGCTGGGTTAGGTTAGGTTAGCTTAGCTTAGTGCCAAAAGGGCAACACCAAAACAGTTTAGCGTGAAAAGAGGGGTGCCAAAAAGTACCTGACCCATTACTTCAACTATCGGTTGCAAGTAAATTGACGATACACTCAGAGCAACCCTCCTTGCTGGATGAGATAGATACCCAGTAAATAATATAAGGGTATAGAAGTGTAGGTACTATATTGGCATCTCAAGTCAGCCATCACTTAAGAGCTGAATCATAGAAGAGAAAAGATACTTAATTCGATTATCTTGTAGATTCTCAAAACGTAAAAGGTTTTGTGACACCATCCAGAATGCCAAAATATAAAAAATGGAATGGAAGGTAAGGAGGATTGAGGACAAAATTATTGCATTAATCCATCTAATAAGTTTTAATGGCTCTTTTTAATGCTTACATCTGAATTAACCCACATAATAAGTTAGCTGAGGAAACTCAATATAATTAAGATGAAAATGAAAATGTGTAGCGTATTTAGTTTTTAAGAACTCTATTAACCCTCTCTCGCATGGTGACACCAATGGCATGTATAAATTTTTAGGGCCTAAGTGCACCATGACGCGTGGCTTCCATTTGAACAAGAATATTATTTTCAAATAGTTACATTTATGCCATTGGCATCTTTTTATGGTTGAGCATAAGTTTCCTCACTCTCTCCCGAATGAACTACTTAGCGACCCTCTCCACTGACGTGGCTTTGAAGGCGAGGCATAAAACGAAGGCAGTTTCCATTTCCCTCACTCATTACTCAGACCGTACATCTCTTTATGCACACTTTATTTCATGCCCATAAACGGTCTTATGAATTATTGTATTGTTTCTCTTTTTATTGATTCTTGAAAAACAACAACAAAACCGAAGTCATTAATATTCTATGTATAATTATAAATGTAGGTTTGGGGGAGGAAAATAGCTGAGATACAAGATATCTTGGAGCGCTAAAAAACTGCCGGCCAGAGACAGGATTTCACAAATGAGCATGGAAAAGACAACTTGTTGAAACTTATGGTGTGCGAGAGGGTTAATATGCAGAACTCATTGGTGTGAATTGAAACTGAGTGTGGTAGTTTATTTAAACTCTTTAACTGAATTTACCCACATAAAGAGTAAGTTGGCAGAGGAAATTCAGTATAATGATGATAAAACAATAGATGTATTTAGTTTTTAATGACTATCATTACTAATACTGTATTCAGGAATCCTTGTTACAAAATGAAAGTGAGCGAATGAGGAATTATACATTTAAAGAATGCTCAAAGGGTGAAATACCTAGAGATAGCTATCTATTAAGCAGGTAAGATAGTGGTCTGTGATAAGAGCAGGTCATTTCTTGATAAGATTAGTTCCTATATAAGTCAAGTCTAAATAAAATTTGTGTAACCTTATTATGTTTTAGCAAAAGGTGGGAAACTGCCTATGTAATACTGTTTTATTTGTCACAATGTCCCCATTTGAATGGGGGTGGACACAGGCATGTTGGAACTGGGAATGAAGGCTGGATGCTCTTCTCAACACACCACCATAGGCTCGAATGGCTTATTACTTTTCAAGTCGAGATCTCTAACCACTGTGATACTGAGGTCCCTTAACAGACACTTTGGTAATGAATATGAAAATAACCTGCTGAAGAACATGTTAAAGAATAAGGGAAAATGAGTATTAACACGCAATAGATAAAAACTATAACTGGCAGTGGATGAAACCTATCAGGCATTGAGGTATAGGCATAGCAAAATATGAGACTAGTTAAAGGTTGAGATAAAACTGCACCGTTCAAATAGGGTAAAAGAGAAAATACTAATTACTAAATTGCTGATGGATATATTCGAATTGCAAATTGTTTTATTTTTCAAAATTAATCCCCATACGAGTGGAGTGGACACAGACATAGTGCTGCTGGGAGATTAAAGCTGGAAGCCCTTTCCAATGCCTAGAGCTACTAATTTTATAATTAAGACTCAATAAAACCTAAAGTAGGAGGGAGATTTTGCAAATCCACACTGACATCAGGGGATGCAGGCAGATGGGTAACACAATAAAGAATGCAGTACTCAGCCAAATTAGGCTACTTTACACATAAGTAGGAATGAAAACATGAATAAGGAGTTAGGAGTTGGAAATTGCCTGCCTGGTAAACATAGTAGTAAAATAATTTTCAAAATATCCAGTATACAGTCATTAAGTTTTAAGCAACACCGGTAGCTCAGTAGTTTCAGCACTTGACTCGGGTAGGAGACAGATCCGAGATCGAGCCTACTGCATGACATTTAGGAAGGGCATCCAGCCTGTAGGGATAAATTGTGACACCCAAAACGGCAAACAACATCAACACTCCTTATATTTCTTTGTGTGGCTTCAGGTAACATCTCTCCAGCACAATTCAGTTTGGTCTGATAAGCAGGTTAAATATTCTAAGATGCATTGGTTCAGACTGCAGGCTCATCTAGCATATGGAGATTGTTTGCAGTAAACACAGAGAAATAACCTGTCTAGGTAGTTTTCCTCTTATCTGGGATTACCACAAAATTTATATTTTTGGATATTTAAAGCATTTCAGAATAAGGGAACTGCTGTAGAGTAGTGGTAGGATACTCGTCTTAAGAGGTATCAGACTCTCGATCTAGCCCATGGGAGGCCGATAGGAAGCATATTCAGCCCTAATTCCCTAATCGGTTGTGTCCACCCTCACATGGGGACTAATGGTGGCTCATAAAACATGAAAAAAAAAAAAAATTAATACTTCAAGATAAGATGAAGGATATATTCATCTGTCTTCAGATTTTGCAACCTGCTTTGTGAATCTTTTACACAATGCTTTGAATTGAAGAACAAAAGGTTTACGATAATAACATATGAAATGGCTGCAATCCCCCTTGTAAGGAGGGTGACCTAGTCAAAGTGCACACACATTCACCCTTAGTTAAAATACCTCGATCACACCTCTTAAGTTCCTCAGTGATAAAGGGCTCCCACAAATCCCCACTGCCACCCTTCTTGGACCAACCACTGACTAGGTGGGCAAGGATATTCTGCTGCAAGATAGGTTCATAGACTGCCTTTTTTGTAGTTTACCTATTTTACAGACTGAAAGTTTACAAGCGGATCATTTTGAGGTTGAGGAAGAGTGTTGGTGGGACAAGAAACACAGAAAGTTCGATGTTAAATCGCGCAACTTGTCTTTGCAAGAATGGTTTGACTTGAGAGAGTCGTCAACGTACTCACCGCACAAACAGAATCCTAATTGGTATGTATTTTTATTATCCTGCTAAGGAAGGGGGCAGCAAGAATACCTCCTCGATGTTATTTTGCGTGTTTGGAATTAAACTTTACTAAATAGGGCAGTGCGATGGGTTGGGATCCCCTCATTTGTATTTTCCTTTCATAAAGAGTCAAGTTTTTCTCTTTAAACTCAGCAACTCCCTTATAAGGGGAATTGTGGCTCTTGTATATGGAAAGATTTATCCTGGAATTTTCATGTGTATTTTAATTATATTTTAGTATATTTTTATCATATGTGCTACTTTGCGTAGTCACCGTGGCTCAAGCAGTAGCGTCCGCGACTTTGAGGCGTCAGGTCGAGGGATCGCGCCCCGTCACGGTCTGAGGTTAGCAAGGGCATGCACTCAGGGTAACGATTACTTCTGCCAAAATAAGTCCTTCGCAAGAAGGCAACCGTCCTAGCCCTTGGTAGAAAAGGGAGTCCGTGACGTAAAACCGGAACATTATGTGCTACTTTGCATGCTGTAGCACTTATAACTAAATTGTTTTTGAGGATATTTTGCATGGCATTCGTATCTTAAGATCTGATTAAAAGTGATTAGGAGTGGGGGTATGGTCAGGGTCTGTTGATGCCCTGATACCTCAAGTCTTTGGGTACAGCTTTGCCTACCTGCTGTGCTAACAGAATATGGCATCCCTTGAAAAAAATAAAAAATAAAGCTTTAATCTCTTGAAATATGTTCTCTAGGTGTGCAAGATTCTTATATCATAAAATTCTGTCTATATACAAGAGCCATATTCCCCCTTTATAATGGGCTGACTGAGTCAAAGCAGAATACCTTGACTCTTTGCTGAAAGTAAATACAAATGAGGATATTTCCCATCTCTTTCCGCCCCATTTAGTCAACTATCACGACACGGGAACACGAAAGAAGTATTCTTGCCTCCCTCTTTCAGGGGTTAATTCATGTCATCATAAAATACCTGCTACTGATATATATTTCATCCCAGAACTCATTATGGTTAGACAAGAGCTCCTTTACTTTGAAGATATAAGAATATGAATTAATTTTTATGCTTCCACTTGTATGGGTTTTAGCAGTCAATTCATTATACAGTACTAATGGTGTGTACTTTACTTTTTTTCTCTCTCTTTTGAGAGACTTTTAGGAGGGTACGTAACATCATAGAAAGCATAGTTTTTGAAAAGTTTCCATAATATTGTAGACCATAAAAAGCACATAAAGGCAACTATTAATGGCCTTCGGGGCCATGTAAAATATTTTTCAGTCTAATTCAGGTTGAACTTTCGCTTCAAATATATCAAATTTACTTGCGTAATATTATTAACTTCGTTAGTTGTATACCAGTAATATTTGAACAAAAAACTTAAATAAAAGAGAAAAATAAATCTGACCAACGGGCCAGATGTATATTTATTTAAATTATTTTTTTTAAATTTATATATTACCAGGATACAACTTGTACCTAACAATGTTCTGTAAGTAACTTTAATATTTTTGAATTAGTAAATTTGAAATTCTTAAATGAGCAAATCTGACATTTTTGAAGTGAAATTTTGGCCCGAATTAAGTTGAAAGATATTGTATGTGGCCTGGCAGACTGTAAAGGGTGACTGTGTGTGTCATAGACCATATGTATTTGCTTTTTAATGCAGACAACATAGCTAGGGATTTATGTTCATATAAAACATAAATTTTTCTATGTTCTCTTGTAAGCTCGTATTGTTAATTATAAGAAACGCAAGCAAGATTTCAGTTTCCTCAGGTTGCTATTAAATCTTATATGTACACTGAACACCATTTATTCTTGGGGCTGCTCTTGAATCTTTGCAGTGAAACCCACTTATTCTTAGTTATAAGAAACTCAAACGAGTTCAATTTCTTGGGACTGCTATTGAATCGTATATTAACAGTGAAAACCATATACAGTTACTGTATTATTATTTATAGGAAATTCAAACAAGAGTTCAGTTTCTTGGGGCTGCTGTTGAATCTTATTTTAACAATGAAAATAATTTATATTCATTATAATAAACTCAAACAAGATTTCAGTTTTCTCAGGTTGCTATTGAATCTTTTATTAACAATGAAAACGATTTATTCTTATAAGAAACTCAAACAGAAGTCATGTTTCTGGGGGTTGAACTTGAATCTTTTATTAACAGTAAAAACCACTTATTATTCATCATAAGAAACTCAACAAGAGATCAATTTCTTGGGGACGGTCTCAAATATATATATTTTTGTCAAAATGATTTAACTTTTTAATTGATTTTTAATGTATCAAATTCATCAAGTTTCTTCTTCATTGCAGTGTTAAGAAATTTGGACATTGTTTTAAAGCAACCACAATATATTTTTTTATGTTTAATGTGTGTCTATCAATTTCCATCATGAGGGTGAACACAAACAGACTGAAACTTGGGAGAAAAGGCTGGATGCCCCTCCTAACGCCCCAAGATGGGCTTCATCGCTGGTTTATCACCTTCCGAACAGAGTTCCTAACCACTTCGCTATAGCAGTCCCCTCATGAATCCAATATTCGTTTCTTTATGATTGACATCCACTGACGGATATACTGTATATATCACGCTCATGAGTGTCCCATGTGTAAGTTAAAAATCTCAGGTGGCTTCTCTGTTCTATGTACCAAACTGGTGTTCTTTAGGCGCACCCCCCACACAATATGTTATAGGGTGTTCCTCCCTTCTCTGGAAGCCTATTGGTGGAGGCATCACCAAGAAACCATGCCCCGCCATCTCGTAGGTGTATTTGAATGACCCGAGGTTATAAAAAGGGTCATTCCATGAGTGGGAAAGTCAGAGTCTTGTGGGCGCCTATACAGATAGCATTATGTTCATGGGACAGGGGCATTGAGGCTTCAAGGAACAATGTAGCATCTAAATAAATTAAGTGTTAAGTATCTTCGCATATCTATTATCACCTTGCATGAGTGAGAACTGGCCTGTTGTGAGGTGGCAGCAAAATTAAAAGTAAGCACACAACAGAGGAGTAAATATACAAATACACCAGTGCTATACCGCCGGCTATGATATGATATATAATACCACATTGGTAGATAGAGAACATTCATACGACACTGGTAGACAACGAAAGAATTAACATCCACTCTACGCTGGTGGCAGCAGTGGGATGTTGATCCTATCGTTGTCTACCAGTGTCCTATGAATGTTCTCAACCTACCATTGTGGTATTATATATTGTATCGTAGCCAGTGGTATAGCAGTGGTGTATTTGTATATTTACTCCTTGTTGTGTACTTGCTTTTAGTTTTGCTGCCACCTCACAACAGGCCAATACTCACTCGTCCAAGGTGATAATAGATATGCAAAGATACTTAACAATTAATTTATTTAGATGCTACATTGTTCCTCTAAGCCTCAATGCTCCCGTCCCCTGAACGTAATGCTATCTGTATAGGCACCCACAAGACTCTTGACTTTCCCGCTCGTGGAATGACCCTTTTTATAACCTCGGGTCATTCAAATCACCAATGAGATGGCAGGGCATAGTTTCTTGGTGGTGCCTCCACCAATAGGTTTTCAGAGTAGGGGGGGAACACCCCATAACCTATAGTGTGGGGAGGTGCCTAAAGAACGCCAGTTTGGTACAAAGAACAGAGAAGCCACTTGAGATTTCTAACTTACGTATGGAACACTCATGGGCGTGATATATACAGTATATCCATCACTATGATGGATATACAGTATATATCACTCCCATGAGTGTCCCATGTGTGGCTTAGAAATCTCAAGTGGCTTCTGTAGAAGTAGTATATAGATATAAGAGAAAATTAGTTCCCCTAGTTTTAATATAATGTGTCATTGACTCAATTATGAGCATTATCAGATAATTGTCATTTATAAACAGTGTTTGTATTTTGATTTAGTACTAAGATAGTCTTTCTTTCATTGATGAGTATTTTTAGATATTTGTCACTTACAAACTGTATTTTTCTGATTAATTGGGTACTATAACCATTCTTAATTATTTGTTCTTTAATATTAAAGTGTATTATTGAATAGTTGCCTTTTAGATAAAAATGTTTAATTTCTCTTTACTGAAATATCTATTAGTCATTTTGTCACTCATCTATATAATGTAATTGTAAATACTGTACTTAATTTAGACAGTTTTTATTTTTTGAAATTCTTTAATCAGAATGATTGTTGTGAGAACATATTTTTCTTTTGTTGGTCTTTTATTGGAAATCACATGTTCTATATATATTGAGTGTATCCTTGACAATGAAATCCTTTCAGGACTCTTGTAAGTATTAAGGAGCCTAGGGAAACTTTGATATGTTATCAGAAAAGCAATCCACTTAGATAATTAAGCTCTGTTTATAGTCTAGAATAATATGTAATTAACAGATGATAGCCATCCTTTAAGTTTTGATGCTTCACCTGAAATAGTGTATTTCAGGAGTTGGCGGTAGGGAGTGATGAATATACTGTATATATCACGTCCATGAGTGTCCCATGTGTAATATGTAATTAGCAGATAATAGCCCCCCCAAACCAAGGAGGAGCTGGTGGAGGTGGTGAGGAAGAGCAGCAGGATTTTGAGGATCAAGTTGGTATATGGTCAGGAAGCAATAAACGTGATCAGCGCATATGCCCCCCAAGTTGGGTGCGATGACGCAGAGAAGGAAACGTTCTGGCAAGAAATGGACGAAGTACAGAGGGAGGTCCCGCCGGGGGAGAGGTGTGTCGTGGGCGGCGACTTAAACGGGCATATAGGACATGACAACGATGGAGTGAGACGAGTTCATGGAGGCAAAGGTACTGGAGTGAAAAACCAGGAGGGGGAGAGCGTGCTGGATTTTGCCATAGCATTTGACATGGCGATCCTGAACACGTTCTTCATGAAAAACAGCTACCGGACATACAGAAGTGGCCCCAGAGAGAGTCAAATCGACTTCCTCCTGTATCGAAGAGAAAACATCCGAGAAGTGGAAGACTGCAAAGTACTACAAGGAGAGAGTGTGGGAGCGCAGCACAGCCCAGTTGTGGCGAAGCTGGTTGTAAGGACGCGAAGGACCGGAGTCGAGAGGGGAGAACATAGGATCAAGTGGTGGAAACTCAAGGATGAGGTGGTGCGGCAGGAGTTCAAGAGGAAAGCACTACAAAGGATAGAAGAGGCAGAGGAGGTGGATCAGTGGTGGAAAAGGAACAGTGAAGTGATCAGGAGTACGGCAGAGGAAGTCCTCGGAAAGTCATCTGGAAAGAAGCCGAGAAACGGAAAAGAGTCTTGGTGGTGGTCCTCAAATTGCAAAGAGAAGATAGAAAAGAAGAAAGAGATGAAGAAAGCTTACGACAAGGAAAGAACAGAGGAGCGTAAAGCTATGTTGAAAGATGCAAATAAGGAGGCGAAGAGGGCTGTAGCACAGGCACGTGCAGCAGCACTGCAGGATATGTATGAGAACCTTGAAACAAAGGAGGGACAGAAGAGAATCTATAAGTTAGCAAAAGATAGGAACAGATCGACAAAGGACCTAACATCAATAAAGCAAATCAAGGATAAGAACGGAAGAGTGCTTACTGACCCCGACATGATTAAAATGCGGTGGAGGGACTACTACGAAGAACTTCTAAATCAGGAAAATCCAAGAATACGAAGAGGTGAAGGAGTGGGAATGGAGGGAGAGGTAGACCCTATGAGTGAGGCGGAAGTCAGAGAAGCGTTGAAGAAGTTGAAAAATGGAAAGTCAGTAGGGCCAGACCAGATTCCTGAAGAGGTATGGAAGAGTTTGGGCGAAGAAGGGATACGGGTGCTGACAAAGTTCCTGAACATGGTGATGAAGGAAGAGACTATCCCGAACGAGTGGAGAGATAGTATAATGGTACCGATTTTCAAAGAGGAATTAAGCTAACATCTCACACTATGAAACTGCTGGAAAGAGTGTTGGATAAAAGGCTGAGGGAGGAGACAGAAGTTTGTAGTGAGCAGTTTGGTTTTATGAAAGGTCGAGGAACAATGGATGCAGTATTCGCAATGAGGCAGACAATGGAAAAATATAGAGATAAGCAAAGAGGGCTGTACATGGCGTTTATTGACCTGGAAAAAGCTTATGATCGGGTCCCGAGAAGCGAGGTGTGGAGGAGTATGAGGTCGAAGGGAGTGAAGGAGAAGTATGTCAAGATAGTTCAGGACATATACAGGGAAGCCACAACAAGAGTAAGAAGTACAGTTGGCACTACAGAGCCTTTTCAGGTGAAAGTTGGACTCCATCAGGGATCAGCTCTTAGCCCCTATCTATTTAACCTTCTCATGGATGTGATGGTGGAGGAAGTGACAAAGGAGGCACCATGGAGCATGCTCTTTGCAGACGATATTGTTTTGGTCTCCGAGAGCCGTGAAGAATTGCAAGAGAGGTTGGAGCTATGGAGGGGTTTGCTGGAGGATTACGGACTGAAGGTGAGCAGACAGAAAACGGAGTACCTGGAGTGCAATGTGACACAAGGAGGCGACCTGTTCATGCAAGACCACAAGCTCCCAAAGGCGGACGCCTTAAAATACCTCGGCTCCTACGTAACGAAGGATGGAGACCTAGAGAGAGAGATTGATCATAGGATCCAGGTAGCGTGGAACAGCTGGAGGAGAACATCAGGGGTGCTGTGTGACAAGAAAATCAGTGCTAGAGTGAAAGGAAATGTGTACAAGTCAGTTGCGAGACCAGCGTTGCTGTACGGAGCGGAGACGTGGCCGGTGAAAAAGGTTCAAGAAAGGAAGATAGATGTCGCAGAAATGAGAATGCTGAGGTGGATGTGTGGGGTGACGAGGGAGGACAGGATACGAAATGACCGGATCAGAGGTACAGTGAAGGTGGTGGAGGCGTCGGCGAAAGCGCAGGAGAGGAGATTACAGTGGTTCGGTCATGTGAAGAGGAGAGAAGAAGACTACGTGGGTGTGAGAGTGATGGAGATGGACGTGGAGGGCAGACGTAGACGAGGAAGACCTAAACTACGGTGGAAGGACCGACTGAAGGAGGATCTCAGAGAGAGACAGCTGGGGGAGGAGCAAGTGATGGACCGGAACCAGTGGAGACGACTAGTGAAGAGATGCGACCCCATATGAAAATGGGAACGCAAATAGAGGAAGAAGAAGAAGAAGAAGCCATCCTTTAAGTTTTAATGCTTCACCTGAACTAGTGTATTTCAGGAGTTGGCAGTTGGGAGTGACGGATATACTGTATATATCGCATCCATTAGTGTCCCATGTCTAAGTTAGAAATCTCAAGTGGCTTCTCTGTTCTTTGTACCAAACTGGCATTCTTTAGGCACACCCCCTACACTATAGGTTATGGGGTGTTCACCTTCTCTGGAAGCCTATTGGTGGAGGCACCACCAAGAAACCATGCCCCGCCATCTCGGTGTATTTGAATGACCCGTGGTTATAAAAAGGGTCATTCCACAAGCGGGAAAGTCAGAGTCTTGTGGGCGCCTATACAGATAGCATTACGTTCTGGGGAAGGGGGCATTGAGGCTTAGAGGAACAATGTAGCATCTAAATAAATTAAGTGTTAAGTATCTTCGCATATCTGTTATCACCATGCACGAGTGAGAACTGGCCTGTGTGAGGTGGCAGCAAAACTAAAAGTAATACACAACAGAGGAGTAAGTATACAAATACACCAGTGGTATATACCACCGGCTACGATACCACATTGGTAGGTAGAGAACATCCATACGACACTAATAGACAACGATAGGATCAACATCCACACTACGCCACAGTCCCATGTGGAGATTGGAACGAAGCACCCTTTAGGAGTATTGCTTTGGAATCTTTATCTTATATAATATTTTTAGCATAAGTCCATCCCTAATGGAAATTTAAATTGTAATTCTATTTCAGTTTTTACCCAGATTTTTTCCTTCCTTCTTGAGAAAAGGTTCGTTGTGTCTTATATGCCTAAGATTTCTGTTTCCCTCTAAAATGAAGAAGCAAACATATCTCCTCCTTGTTCCCCTGCGTGTTGTAAAACTCAACTAAATGGGGCGGATCAAGGGAATTGGGAATCCTCTCCTCTGTATATACCTCCTACTGAGAGTCAGGTGTGTTGCTCTGACTCAACCATCCCCTAATTAGGATGATTATGGCTTTTGTCTATAGAGAGATAGATTAATCCTCATTATGGGGGTGGACACAGACAAGTTGTAGCTAGGGAATTAAGGCTGGATGCCCTTCCTAACAGCCTGTGAATGGCTCGATTGCGGGTCTGTCGCTTCACAAGTTCAGTGATCTAACCACCTCACTGTAGTGGTCCCCTGTAAATTATGTGTGTGTGGTTCTTTTAATTTTCTCTACTTTTTGAGAGAGAGAACTTTCTCACCTTTTTCACCATACGCCTGAGTAGATAGTTCTCTATCAGTCATTCGGCTGAGAGGGCTAATAGTGCCATGTAAAACGAGTATTATATTAAGGTCATTATATATTGTTAAACTATGTATGCACTACAATTATAATGAATTGCATTAAGATAATGAACTGTGATAACCAATTCTCCCAGGGGGGCAAGAATACCTCCTCTGTGTTCCTCTGCATGTCGTAAAAATCGACTTTATGGGGCCAATATATTTTCCTTCCACAAAGAGTCAATTTTTCCTTTGACTCGGCCACCTCCTTTAAAGGGGATTGTTGCTTTTGTATTTAGATAGATAGATATATAACTTACAATATATCAACATTGGTAATGTGGTACTTGTTGTGTATATTGTATGTTGGTTTGACTTGATAATTTCCTACTGTAAATGTCTGCTTTTCATGACACATTGTCATCTTTATAAATAGATATAACTAATAGAGTATCGTTACATGCACTGTGGTAATTAAGGTATATATTCTGTGTTGTGGCGACATCATAAGTTTTGCTACTATAAATCTCTGCTTTTCAGGACGCAGTTTGATCAAGAAGGAACTGTTGTCGTTAATGGTCTTGGAAGAGTGGGAACGATAATTGAGATATTTAGTAAAAAGTAAGTATATCAGTTTTTTTAATCTTTTATTGTAAAACTTCAGAAGGGCATCTAGCCTTAGTTTGCAACTGAGTCTCTGCCTGTGTCCACCCCCATAATGGGTCTAATGGTGTCACAAAAATGAGGTTGTAATGCAGTGATGGTTGAGAGTAGGTTGTATGATTATGCAATGTTTAAGTAGTTGTTCACTAAAAAGATGGGAAGCTAAAGTTTATATAGTTAAGGAGAGAGGAGGCTCTAAATCAGTCGGTAATGTTCAATAATGGCATTATTGGCCATGTTTAACAGTTTATTACTTCAAGCAAGTGAAGAAGAGCTGCAAAGGAATATGAATATATGCATGTTCGAAATTCTGTGTTCAGGGAAGGCAGTACATGGATGGGTATGTGATGAGTTGTTAAGGAGAAGCCTTGAAATCCTGAAGATTGAGAGTTGTGCAAGAGTATGAGTTATTGCTAAGTGATATGTAATTTGTAGTGAAAAAGGTTGCTGAGCAAAATCAGGCCCTCATGATTAGACTAGGATAAACCTGCCAAACCTAAGGGCTGGCTTTGGAATATAGGATAAACTCCAACCTGTCTGTTTCCAACCCCATTCAAATGCGGATCAATTGCGACACATACATGGCAAACAACAATATTGGCTCGATCTTGTTCACTTTACAGGGCATGCATAGAGTGCCTGTGAGGATGTGTTTATAATTAGAGAGATGGAAATGAGTGCTTTGATTTTGTAATTGTGCAATTTTCTTTTTCTATGCCTACAGCTACACTGAATATTCTTGGATATTCATCACACGTCTTTTATCCCTTTACATCTGACAAGTCATTACACTCTCCATCTCTGTTTCTCTTTATCTATTCTTCGTGCCCAGGCCCGATGATGGCTGTTTTATTTTATATTTTTTTTTTGGGGTCCGTCCTGGTGTCACAATAAAAAAAAAAAAAAAAAAAACTTCTTTTGACAGAAAGAAGAACTTTTGAGTAATATGATAATTTATGAACCAAAGTGTAAATAGTAGTTGAGACAGAATGGAAGTGACAGAGGGCAGTTAATATTGATATGTATTATTTAAGAAATCCTCTGAGGACCACGGTAACCAAGTAATTAAAATGCTCGACTCAGTTGATAGATCCGTGATCGAGCCTTTCATGGGGCATTAGGAATGCGTCCAGCCTTAATTCCTCAGTGATGTTTTGTCTATGTCCGTACCCATAAGGGGTACTTATAGTGCCGCTTAAACGGAGGATTATTATCGTAATAATCTGAATCTCCTCATTACAGGTTTTTAAGTGTGGGTGCCCAGCGCAGCATAAAAATAACTGAAGCCCTCATGGCAGAAAAGTCAAAAAGACTGACCTCGTTTTGGTACACTGAATTCCTGTTTGCCTGATGCTAACAAATTTGTTATCACTAATGTAAGTAAATATGCAGTAAATGTATGTTGAGTTTCTCTAGGAGTGGATTTTAGAAACTTTGAATTCAAGCCATCCTCTGGCTTCTCCAGCAATGCTGCTTGAGTTCCATACGTACAGACTCTGTCTTTCCTTTGGAGCTATTCAGCAGCGTTGAGATGAGGGCAATGCAATTTGGGCTAGGCACTTCTTCCATATCTTTAGCCCAGGCAAGCAGCAAAGCTTCAACCTTCTTTGACCATTTGTCGAGACGTAAATTGTCATACACATATTTAAAGATACTTTTAGCACTGTGAATTAAATTGCAAAAGCTGAAGATTATGTCTAGTTAGCCCTGTGCTCAATTATCTTGCTGATGTCTCATACAGTTAATCTATCTATCTCTATACTGTAGCCATAATCCTCCTATGAGGGGGGTGGCTGAGTCAAAGCGAAAACTTGAATCTTTGTGGCAAGAAAATGCAGAGGAGGGGATTCCCAGTTCCCTCAGTCTGCCCCATGTAATCGACTTTTACGACATGCAGAGGAGGTATTCCTGCATTCAGGAGTGAATTCATATAATACTTTACAGTTAAAACTAGAGAATTGCTATTACTGACTGTATGTTATGGGTGTATATAATCTTAATTAACACGTCTGTCCACCTCAATCGAACGGCGACAAATTGTAATACATGAAACGGTGCTATTTCTAGGATTCTCAGAAAGAATGCATATTGTACAAAGAAAATCCTTGCCCAATTACCTTGTGAGTGACCAAGCAGGGTGGTGATGAGGGAATTGTGGCAGTTCTTTATCCACAAGAAGCTAAGAGGAGTGCTCGAGGTATATTAGCATCTGGTGAATGTGAGTGCTTTGACTCGGCCATTACCCTTTCAAGGGGAATTTTTTAATGAACAAGATTGTCTTCCATAAATATATATGCTATCTATATACATGAGCCATTTCCCCTTATAAGGGGAGTGGCTGAGTCATGGCAAAATACTCTGACTCATTGGGAAGAGAAAATACAGAGGAGAAAATTCCCAGTCCCCTCCCTCCACCCCACTTAGTCGACTTACGACACGCAGGGGAACACGGAAGACGTATTCTAGCACCCCTCCCTCAGGGGAAAAATCTATACACAGTGCTATATATTATGATCCATGCTCACTTACCCTTGGGTGACCCAAGCATGGTAGTTGGGGGGAAATTGTGACAGCCTTCTATCACCAATGAGATAAGAGGAGTATTCGAGGTACACTTGGTTTTTGTGAATATATGTGGTTTGACTCAGCCACCCCTTCTTGCAAGGGGAATTGTGGCCATTATTTATGCATGTTTGCCTGATGCTAACAAATTTGTTATCACTAATGTAAGTAAATATGCAGTAAATGTATGTTGAGTTTCTCTAGGAGTGGATTTTAGAAACTTTGAATTCAAGCCATCCTCTGGCTTCTCCAGCACTGCTGCTTGAGTTCCATATGTACAGACTCTGTCTTTCCTTTGGAGCTATTCAGCAGCGTTGAGATGAGGGCAATGCAATTTGGGCTAGGCACTTCTTCCATATCTTTAGCCCAGGCAAGCAGCAAAGCTTCAACCTTCTTTGACCATTTGTCGAGACGTAAATTGTCATACACATATTTAAAGATACTTTTAGCACTGTGAATTAAATTGCAAAAGCTGAAGATTATGTCTAGTTAGCCCTGTGCTCAATTATCTTGCTGATGTCTCATACAGTTAATCTATCTATCTCTATACTGTAGCCATAATCCTCCTATGAGGGGGTGGCTGAGTCAAAGCGAAAACTTGAATCTTTGCGGCAAGAAAATGCAGAGGAGGGGATTCCCAGTTCCCTCAGTCCGCCCCATGTAATCGACTTTTACGACATGCAGAGGAGGTATTCCTGCATTCAGGAGTGAATTCATATAATACTTTACAGTTAAAACTAGAGAATTGCTATTACTGACTGTATGTTATGGGTGTATATAATCTTAATTAACACGTCTGTCCACCTCAATCGAACGGCGACAAATTGTAATACATGAAACGGTGCTATTTCTAGGATTCTCAGAAAGAATGCATATTGTACAAAGAAAATCCTTGCCCAATTACCTTGTGAGTGACCAAGCAGGGTGGTGATGAGGGAATTGTGGCAGTTCTTTATCCACAAGAAGCTAAGAAGTGCTCGAGGTATATTAGCATCTGGTGAATGTGAGTGCTTTGACTCGGCCATTACCCTTTCAAGGGGAATTTTTTAATGAACAAGATTGTCTTCCATAAATATATATGCTATCTATATACATGAGCCATTTCCCCTTATAAGGGGAGTGGCTGAGTCATGGCAAAATACTCTGACTCATTGGGAAGAGAAAATACAGAGGAGAAAATTCCCAGTCCCTTCCCTCCACCCCACTTAGTCGACTTACGACACGCAGGGGAACACGGAAGACGTATTCTAGCATCCCTCCCTCAGGGGAAAAATCTATACACAGTGCTATATATTATGATCCATGCTCACTTACCCTTGGGTGACCCAAGCATGGTAGTTGGGGGGAAATTGTGACAGCCTTCTATCACCAATGAGATAAGAGGAGTATTCGCGGTACACTTGGTTTTTGTGAATATATGTGGTTTGACTCAGCCACCCCTTCTTGCAAGGGGAATTGTGGCCATTATTTATGCATGTATGTATGAATTTTGCCACAGTAGATTGCTAAGTAAGATTATCTAGTATACAGGAGTTATATAAGATACAAAATGAATAATGTGTAGATATTTTACATGAAATAATGTGCCTTTCAAATGTACAAACATATAGGACTATTATGATGATCAGTTCGTTTGTATCAATTAATTTATGTATGACATTTTCGTCAAGGACGAAATATCTCGTCAAAAAGATGCAGTAGAAAATAACGCTCTGAACGAGTGTTCTTGTCCATTCGGTCACTCTCTCGGAGCCTTCCCAGGCCAAGACGAGTATTTTTGCATTAATTTTACGTTCACCAGCTAACAGCATCTCAGCATTTCCAGTAAAAGGTTAGACATTAAAAATGACTTCCCAATTATTTTTTGCATAATTCATCTGGAATTGAAAACGTTTTTGGGAAACATTTGTTGCAGAAGAGGTTAGTAGCATATAACTACTTCAATTTTTCTGCAGTAGCAATTCTTTAACTTTTTAAACACAACTGATGTGACTAAATATTCATAAAAAGTTATGATTTATAAGCAGGCCATGCTAGACCTTATTTGCATTGTTGGAGAGTAAGCCTATGCTTCTAAGTTGATCTATCTCTTAAAAAAAGTTTTGTATTTTTATTTTACACGTTTTTATCCATTTTATTGGACAATATTTCGCTTAAAAATGTTTATATTCTTAGTTTTGTGTGATTGATTTATGAAACTAAAGAAACTTTACTCATAATGCCCTTAAATACTATAGGAGAAATAAAATTTTTAATTCTGTTTTGTTTGGAAATGTTTAATTCTTGTGTGTTTTAGCCAATATATTGTATTTCACATATTGGGGATCATTCAAGAGGGTTTTGATGATATTGTTTCTAATCTGAAAGAGATTATTTAAATAGTGTAGAAAAACTCACTTGGCAACACATTGCCTTTTTCAGTGATAATTACATACACACAGCATATTTGAAACTCAGGGATGGTGCATAATTTTTTCATAGTAAGACTGTAATATTAATGTCATAGTATCTAGGGGGTCTCGGTAGCTCAGCAGTGTCTCTGTGTTCGCCCCCATTCATGGGGACTAATTGTGACCCACAGTGTGGTGTATTGTCATAAGTACCAGTGTTATAAATATTTTTTTCATTACAAATAGACAGAGAGTGGAGCATTTTCTCTCGCATTGCGATTCCATATAGAAGTAATTTATCTGACGCAATAGAAACTGAGAGTTGCCTCTTTCACTCTAGACCTCACCGAGTTGGTCTCATCATAGATGAATAACTTATTTTGCTAAGCTGATGTTATTGACCAAGCTGTCTGTGATTTCTTTTATGAGAACATTCAATCACCAAAAAGTTTTCTATATATGCCTAAAAATATGTGGTTAAATTACAGGAACCACTTTATATAAATTACATGAGCATTTTATATCAGTATTTCTATTATTAATCACTTAAGCTGGCAGCGATGAAATATCTCGTTTTTGCCTGTCTGACATTTTTTTGTCAAGGACGAAATATCTCGTTGAAAACTTACTGTACTAAATTATGCTTAGAATAACTATTCTCATCCATTCCGGCTCTCTCTCAGCCTTTTTGAGGCAGAGAATAGTATTTCGGGCACCAATCCTCCCACTGCATCTCTGCCTTTCCAGAAACAGATGAGACGATTTGAAAAGAACTTCTCATGCTTTTTCTTTCTTAACCCATCCCACACCGAGCATGGGAGCAGGAACTGGGCAACGTCAAAATTGTTTTCAGATTTCACGGGCTTGTTTTAATTGATATATGGAATCAGACAAGCTCCAACAGCATTCGTATGGTTATCTGGAATTTTTTTGGCAACTTCCTCCCTTCTCATATATATACAGCTTCAGTTGTATTCTACCCAAAATATCTTGTTTTATAGATAAAGTTTTTCGTCTTCTCTCATTATCTTTCCCTTTCTCACTCACTCTCCTCCTTTCTAGGCCTTAGTGCTTGGCTGGTGGTTACATTTTTCTGTAGAGTACCCACCTTCCAGGGGGTTAATTCATATGGAATTGCTAAGTTTTCTGAAAAATTTCTTGGGGAAGAGACTTATTGAATTCACGAAAAAGATGTAGTGGAAAGGGTGATTTTTTTTAGTTTTTTTTTTAATTTTTATTATATTTAAAATCTGCATAAATTCAAGTACTGCTAGATGGATACTGCATTTTGCTAATTACATTTTTTGCAAAAGAAAAGTTTACAGGCTATTAGAAAGTACAAAGATTTTGGATAATTGATAACATGTATTATGATATTTTTCATGATTATTCTGTACCTCTAGGATAATTAGTTTCATTAAGCCTTGTTATAGTTCACCTATATTTGTAGACAATATGTACTGTACTAATATAGTTTTTATAGTTTTTGTATTTGATTTAATAATACAGTCTTTCAGGATAATAATACATTCATATAAAATGTAGTAAGACAGTCATACAGGATGTCATAATACATTCATTCAGGCTGTAGTAATACATTAATTGAGAATGTAGTAATACATTCATTCAGGGTGTAGTAATAAATTCATTCAGGAGGTTGCAATACATTCATTCAGGATGTAGTAATACATTTATTCAGGATGTAGTAATGCATTTATTCAGGATGTAATGCATTCATATAAGTTGTAGTAATATATCTAAAGTTTCAAATGTAGGTGATTCAAAAGTCCATTTTGACCTAGCTAAAGCAGTCGACATTTTACGATGTCCAAGATGTTTCATGGTTACAATGCATCTCCCATAAATTAGTTTCTTTTTTTTATTATTTTTGGCCTGTATTATGTCTGTCAAGCATAAAGCAGATTCTTCTGATGGCAGTTGCATCATGTTTTGGAATGGAACTCTGACGTAAGTCGAGGACCTCCTGTATTTGTTATACTGTAGATATATCTAGTAATGCTTTACAAGATTATATTTTATATATTAATTATTTTACCAGCATTAGATATTTACCAAAACTGTTCTTGAGAGATTTTAAGTCCAGTTGCCTTCTGATGTTGTCTTTATAATAGTAAAGGTTGCCCAGTTTGCCATATTTCTTTCCATAAATGTTCTTGTTTTGAGTCTCTCCCTTTTTTATGCTCAA
Organism: Halocaridina rubra; assembly: GCA_037179515.1. Classification (NCBI taxonomy): domain Eukaryota; kingdom Metazoa; phylum Arthropoda; class Malacostraca; order Decapoda; family Atyidae; genus Halocaridina; species Halocaridina rubra. The sequence continues at coordinate 15,689 of JAXCGZ010015391.1, read as the reverse complement.
ACTTTGGCAATTCTGGCTCAAAATTCCGTTAATATGAGGATTACCAAATGTCAAGCATTAAATTGGACACCAAAGTGGCTGCACCCTACCTCAGCCTCCAAATGCCATCACCCACTCCTTCCATTCTGGAGAGGGACATCTTTTATTTTTGTATTTTTACTATAATGTGTTTATGAGCAGTTTAAAACTCAGGAGTCTTCAAAGTCATTTAGACTGTTTCCAGAACTCTGTGAGATAACCATTCCATCTTTTAGGGTGGCAAATAGCCGTATTTCACTGCTCTGTAGATGCAGCATACTTTTAAACGTATGTTTGCCTTTTGTAATTCATAGAATATCTAAGGAGGGATTTGTATATCTTCCAAAATGTTTTGGAACTGAATAATTATTCATGTAGGTTGCATAGCAGCCTACATGAAAAATAATTCAGTATAGGAGTAGTAAAAATAATTGGTCTAAATTCAGCAATCCAATTGTATTGGCTAACAGTTTTCAAGTATAGTATGTTGCACAGCAATATATATATATATATATATATATATAGAGAGAGAGAGAGAGAGAGAGAGAGAGAGAGAGAGAGAGAGAGAGAGAGAGAGAGAGAGAGAGAGAGAGAGAGAGAGAGAGAGAGAGAGAGAGAGAGAGCTCCCCTACTTATGAACAACCAAGGTACAAACATTCACACTATCAACCCATGTAATAATGTATGTATTACTGTACTGTGTTATTACATAATTATTTCTGTATTAAAATTCTTAAATAGTGTATACATTATGTTTTATTTAGTTGTTGAGTGTCGTTAGCCTAAGCAGTACTGAATATGTATGTATTGTACAGTCCTTTCTTAACTAAAACACAACTTAAGAACAATTCTGTTGATGAATAGACTTCTGGAATCTAACTCATTCGTAATTTGGGAAACATCTGTATACACTCTTATCGCTTTTTACGCATTTTTAAAATACGCGAAATTGGAATAACACCCTAAAAAAATAATAGTAAAAAAAATGCGATATACACGAATAACACCTGTGCAAAAAATTCGGAATTTTTATTTTTATTTTTTGTAAATAAGCAACTGCCTCGGAGGCACTTTCCCACCTTGCCACCATGTGCATATGTTTACATGGGAATTAAGGGGACACCCTGGGTTGGGAGGGGGTGAAAAGGACGAGTTTCTGGCAACTGTAACGTGTGCTGGTGCCAGGTGTAAAAGGAAAGGGCTCTATCTAAACTAAAAACAGCAAAATATTGCCCTTTTATGTAAGTATTGATAGTAAAATGTCATAAATGACGATGTTTTGATATCCTTTCGTCGTGTTGCATTTTACATCAATTTTTTTAATTTTTTTTTATGATTGTGATACCAGGACAGGCAAAAAAAAAAATAATAATAATCTACCCTCATCAAGCCTGGGCACGAAGAAAACATAAAGAGAAACAGAGATGGGGAGTATTGTGACTTGTCAAATGTGAAGATATAATAAGACATATGTAACGAATATCCGAGAATATTCGGTGTTGATGTAGGCATAGGAAGAGAACCGTAACTGAAGGAAGACTTAACATCGAACTGTTCTGGACAGTCTTATTAAAGTCCACAAGACCCTTCAGCTGTAGTATCACAACGGACGATTGAATTTGACTTAGATAATCAGTGTTTCTATTCGATAACTTCGTCACTAGGGATGGAAGCAAGCGTTGGAAGTGTGGTATGAGGTGTTGTTATGAGCTCATCTGATTCAGTCGCCCTTTAAGGGTACACTCTGGGTTGGGAGGGGGGAGGGGGTGAAAAGGATGATTTTCTGTTTCACTCATTTCTGACAATTCTAACGTGTGCTGGTACCAGATGTAAAAGGAAAGGGCTCTATCTAACTAATAAACAGCAAAAAATTGCCTTTTTATGTAAGTATTCGTAGTAAAATAATGTCACAAATGACGATGTTTTAATATCCTATCGTTGTGTTGCATTTTACATCAATTTGACTTAGATAATCAGCCTTTCTGTACGATAACTTCATCACTAGGGATGGAAGCGAGTGTTGGAGAGTGGTATGAGGTGTTGTGGTAAGCTCATCTGATTCAGTCGTTCAAGTGCAATGTATCTATGCCCATTATCATTGTTTTTTATAGAAAATGACTCTTTACATTATGCGAATTTTACATTACACGTCACTTCTGAGAACCTATCTTTGCGTTATTCCAAGAACTGTATATATATATATATATATATATATATATATATATATATATATATATATATATATATATATATATATATATATATATATATATATATATATATATATATATATATATATATATATATATATATATATATATATATATATATATATATATATATATATATATATATATATATATATATATATATATATATATATATATATATATATATATATATATATATATATATATATATATATATATATATATATATATATATATATATATATATATATATATATATATAATATATATATATATATAATATATATATATATATATATATATATATATATATATATATATATATATATATATATATATATATATATATATATATATATATATATATATATATATATATATATATATATATATATATATATATATATATATATATATATATATATATATATATATATATATATATATATATATATATATATATATATATATATATATATATATATATATATATATATATATATATATATATATATATATATATATATATATATATATATATATATATATATATATATATATATATATATATATATATATATATATATATATATATATATATATATATATATATATATATATATATATATATATATATATATATATATATATATATATATATATATATATATATATATATATATATATATATATATATATATATATATATATATATATATATATATATATATATATATATATATATATATATATATATATATATATATATACATACTCAATTCGCTTTTTACGCTTGTTTAAAATACGCGAAATTGGAATAATGCCCCAAAAAATAATAGTAAAAAAAATGAGAAATACACGAATAACGCCCATGCAAAAATTTCGAAAACACATTTTTCATTTTAGTAAATAATCAACTGCCTTGGAGGCACTCTTCTGCCATGCTGCCATGTGCTACAGTGTCTCTTTACCCAGAATACTGCGTGGATATATCGCTTGTTCTAACTGTGTTTGTCTTAAGGTTTGTATATCGTCAGGGAAAAAGCTTGCTAAAGCGCATCAGCTGATACTGAGGCGGCAAAGCGTTTGCAGATAGAGGTTTGTTCTCCCGCATCCTCCTCTTCTACCTCTTAATGCGATTGGATATTATAGAGAGAATGGAAAAAATGCTAAGTACAGTACGTGGATGAGCATTAAGAACAAACAGCAAACAAACTTACCATATAATATCGTCAGGGAAAAAGTGTGCGAGAGCAAAAACGTTAGTAGGATCAGCCTATATGTACATGGATATTTTAATTTAGTTTTACGTTTACACCGTATAAACTGTATAAACCCTCCCTGTACTGTTAACAGACCACCCTTTACTTCATAAATAACAGCATGCAAGCGTAAACTTATATGACATACTCATGTACATAGGTATTTTACAATTATTTTTACGTTTACTGTATACTGTAAACCCTCCCTGCACTGTTAAAAAACCACCCTTTATTTAATAAATAACAGCATGCTACGTAAATTTATATGTAAGTGATAGGTAAACTTACCTTATCTGTTATGGTTAACATTTTCCTTTGCCGCTTAGGCTCACTACAAGAAGCCTTAGAAGATGAAGGATGCTTGGGAGGCATTGCAAAGGTTAAAATATGCGAGTAAAAAAATCACAAGCAAAATGTATTAATAAGCACAACGTGAACGGCGCACACGAGTGAGGCGAGACAATGGAAGATGGTAGAAGCCTTTGTCCGAAACGCTGATAGCGGTATCGTATTTTACCTGTTGTAATACTGTTAGTATTCATGTTTTTTACTATTTTTTACTGTTTTATTATTCTTAGGCTAAGAAATACGTTTTTTTATCAATAAAATCATGAAACTACTGGAAATATAAATATATATGCTAGCTCACGTAGGTGCGACCCCAATACATTGTACGCTATCGGACACAAGCAAAACGTTTAATAAGCACAACGTGAACGACGCACACGTGAGTTAGACTGAACGAGCCTTTGTCCGAAACGCTGATAGCGGTATCGTATTTTGCATATTGCAATACTGTTAGTATTTATGTTTTTTACTATTTTTTTCTGTTTTATTATTCTTAGGCTAAGAAATATGCTTTTTTATCAATAAAATCATGAAACTACTGGAAATATAAATATATATGCTAGCTCACGTAGCTGCGACCCCAATACATTGTACGCTATCGGACACAAGCAAAACGTTTAATAAGCACAACGTGAACGACGCACACGTGAGTTAGACTGAACGAGCCTTTGTCCGAAACGCTGATAGCGGTATCGTATTTTACATATTGCAATACTGTTAGTATTTATGTTTTTTACTATTTTTTACTGTTTTATTATTCTTAGGCTAAGAAATATGCTTTTTTATCAATAAAATCATGAAACTACTGGAAATATAAATATATATGCTAGCTCACGTAGCTGCGACCCCAATACTTTATATGCTATCAGACACTATTTCGCATGATGCAATACTGTGAGTTATACTGTACGTACGTATATCTAAATTTATGTTTTTTACTATTTTTTACTGTTTTGTTATTCGTAGGCTGGGAAATAATTTTTTTTTATCAATTAGATAATGAAATATGTTTTTTTTTTCAATAAACAAGTGAAAATACTGAGAATTTTTATTTTTTTAATATTTTAATATTTTTGCATATACCCAAAAAATAAAATAATAATTTCCCCCCCAAAAAACCGTGGTACAGTGAAAACACGAACCAAGAAACGCGATCCTGCGGGTGATCACTGTATATATATATATATATATATATATATATATATATATATATATATATATATATATATATATATATATATATATATATATATATATATATATATATATATATATATATATATATATATATATATATATATCTCACCATATTCCTTTTTTCCGTGTTTTTTTTTAACCGCAAAATTGCAATAACACCCCAAAAAATTAATAGTTAAAAATTCGAAATTCATGAATAAAGCCCATGCAAAAAAAATTCGAAAAAAACAAATTTCAGTTTAGTAAAAAATCGACCGCCTCGGAGGCACTTTTCTTCCATCCTCCTCCTCTTCTACTGCTTAATGCGATCGGATATTATGAAGAAAATTGAAAAAAAGCATTAAGAACAAACAGCAAGCATATTTTCAATAGACTGTAATATCGTCAGGGAAATCGCGGGTGAGGGTGCATCAGCTGATACGGAAGTAGCAAAACGTTTGCCGATAGAGGTTCGTTCTCCCGCATCCTACTCCTCTTCTGCCGCTTAATGCTATAGAATATTATGAAAAAAATTTTAAAAAGCATTAAGAACAAACGGCAAACATACTTTTGATATGATATTGTCGGGGAAATAGCGTGCGAGGGTGCATCAGCTGATGCGAAAGTGTGACAAAACGTATGCATCCTCGTCCTCACCGCCGCAATCATTGTTTCCAGAATAGATGAATGAGAGAAACAATAAATATAAAAAATATACATATAAGCTGGTAAGTTCTTTCAAGTATCTTAAAGATGAAGTATGTTTTTATTTAAATTGCAGTGCTACCATCTTGTATTTAATATGTATCTTAAAATGTACCATACACTTGAAAATAGAAACATCCGCTTTATCTAGCAACCCTGGCCACCATGCACGTCCCAGTGTATTCCTATTGCCAACGGCATAATAGAGTGCATTAATTTGTTTACTGTACAGTAAATCTGTATAATTTTTATGCTGTGCACTATTTTTATGTTAATATAAATAATTACAGGTCTTTCTGCTTTGTTATGTATGTTTAAAATATGTTTTACTTATCTTATATCTTTGGTGTAGTGTGTCTTGCCACCATGCACGTCCCAGTGTAAGCCTGTTGCCAACGGCATAATAGAGTGCATTAATTTGTTTACTGTCCAGTAAATCTGTATAACTTTTATACTGTACACTATTTGCATGTTAATATAAAAAAACTACAGGTCTTTCTGCTTTGTTATGTACATATAAAATATGTTTTACTTATCTCATATCTTTGGTATAGTGTATCTGGCCTCCATGCACGTCCCAGTGTAAGCCTAATACGTAAAACATAAAGTACACAGTACTAGTGGATTTTAATACAGTTATGATAATGTAATAATACAGTACAGTATTGTAATTCATATATTAATACATGGTTATAATTAAGGAAAGATTTTGTTTATAACTCAGTTGTTCCTAAGTAGGGGATTATCTGAAAATATATATATATATATATGTATGTATGTATGTATGTATGTATGTATGTATGTATGTATGTATGTATGTATGTATGTATGTATGTATGTATGTATGTATGTATGTATGTATGTATGTATGTATGTATGTATGTATGTATGTATGTATGTATGTATGTATGGTATGTATGTATGTATGTATGTATGTATGTATGTATGTATGGTATGTATGTATGTATGTATGTATGTATGTATGTATGTATGTATGTATGTATGTATGTATGTATGTATGTATGTATGTATGTATGTATGTATGTATGTATGTATGTATGTATGTATGTATGTATGTATGTATGTATGTATGTATGATTACACGCAAAGTATTGTAAGTTGAGGACAGTCCACGGTAGAAATATTCGTTGTTTAGTTATTAGAATGTACTTGTATTCCTGCTGTTTATTTCTGTTGAGATTTAACACGTAAATTAAGCCTCTATTTGTAAGTTTTATGTGGTAATTACTTACAAAATCGCGTAAAGACAAGTAGAGTGCTCACTGTAGATAATATTTATATTTTTTGTACATTAAACTTAAGGAATGCTGTACCTCATTCATTGGTGGTGTAGATGTATGTTAGTTGGGTTCTTGGAAGTGTCAAAGGAAATAGTTTAATTAGATATAAATATAAATTTTGTATTTTGTGAATCACTTAATAAAGTTTACTTATGGAGTGCTATATGTTTCACTATTAATGCCCATTGATGGGGTGGACACAGAGGTTGGAGCCTATGGAATCAAGGCTGGATGCCTTTTTTAGCAACCTGCCATGGGCTTGAGCGGTGTCACCTCCCAAATTATGCATTCTACCTCTATTTTGAGACGGTCACCAGTAGTACAGGAAGGAAATTTTGCCTGTGAGAGACTAAGAACTTTGTTGTTGTTGTTTTCCATTTTATGTCACTATTAATTCCCATTCTAGGAGTGGGCACAGAGAGGCTGGAACTGGGGAGGTAAGACTAGATACTCTTCCTAACTCCCCGTGGTGTGCTGGAACGCAGCTATGTCGCCTCTCAAGTCTAGTGCTCTAACCACTGTGCTACCATAGTCTCAGTACTCATTTCAGACTATTTTGTTCCCGTAGCTCTTATTTGAAGAGTTTCGTGGATTATCTTAATTTTATATTAAAGTAGCAAAGTAACTAGAAATAAGAGAATGGAGTTACTTTCTCCATTTAGTATATACTGCATTCTCTGGGTTGAAAACCATGCAGAGCCATTCAGACATGATACTCTGATAGCTTGGAGATGGGGGATTAAAGCTGGATGCCCTTCCTAATACCCCACGGTGAGCTCAATTGCAGGTCTGTCACTTTCCAAGTTGAATGTTACCTACTGCCTTCTCGTGGTTCCAAATAGAGGTGGACATTGACAGCTTGAAGCTGTGTTAAGGTTGGGTGCCTTTCCTAATTCCCCATAATGGGTTCAAACACGTGTTTATTACATCTTTATTTCAGTGCTCTAACCACTGCACTACTGTGGTCCCATGATATCATTAGATATTTCTAGTCATATTACCTTTTGCTTTAATTATTATGCTGTGCTAGTAGTCTTTGCTTTATTTATATTGTAGGTTATGCATCGATCCAGTAAATACATAGGTACAGGTCATAGTCTTTTCACCATCGGGTATAATTGATTATGAACTGGTCTTGAGTAGTAACACATCTCAAAGTAACTACATTGTAATATGTGTGTGTTTGTTTTTTATGACACTATTACTTCTCACATGGGGGTAGACACAAACAGGTTTAAAATAGGGAATTAAGGCTGGATGCCCTACCTGTCTCTATGCCATGGGCTCGAAAGAGGGTCTGTCACCTCCTGTGTCGAATATTCTACCATTAGGAAATGTGTTTGTTGGATTTCCATTTTTTTTCTCGTTCAAAATGCCATATCCTGCTGAGGTCTTAAGGGTAGCTAAGGGGTACAAATACTCAATGCCCTATGTTGGTATGCAGTTGCCCAAGAATTAAAATAAAACCTTGCTAGCACGTAGTGAGGATTGTATTATGTGAATGAATGTCGTATTTAAAGGTTAACAGAGGTTTCTAATGAATGGAAGAAGCAAGGGACAGTGATAGCACTGCAGCCCGACTATGTGCCAGCTGCCCAGTGATCTCCAAGCAGTGGCAGCATGAATAGGTAGACCTGTAGAAAATCACTTACTCCCCTAGTTAATTATCCAGTTGGAAAATTAATCGATAATGACATGAAACCACGAAAGCTAATCCAGCCCCAGTCCTTACCACTGCAAAACAACGTCGCTAAAACCCAATGATTTAAGCCCTGGTTTGCATCAAACCATTTTGACTGAATCGCACAGTATCTTTTCTTCAGGAATACTGAATGTGGGTTAACCATATATGGGATGGGGGATGTATAAGACAATGTTCTGGATATTGCCAACTCGGCAGGTTTTGTTAGTACACATCGGATGGATTAGGTCAGTGATGAAATGGCACCTTCATGGGCCCCGATATTAATAAGAGCATTAATGACTATCCTACATCTTTCTTTTAATGTATGAAAGCGATTATTATTATAATTATATTCATTATTATTATTATTATTATTATTATTATTATTATTATTATTAGTAGTAGTAGTAGTAGTAGTAGTAGTAGCAGTAGTAGTAGTAGCACCAGCAGCGGTGGTGGTATTAATTAATGCCTTAGGGCTGTTAAGGCAATTGTTTTTTAATGATTGTGACAGCAGGACGGGCAAAGTAAATGAATATATATATCTGCCATCATCTGGCCAGGGCACGAAGAAAGCATAAAGTATAGAGAAACAAATGGGAAGTGTTTTGACTTCACATGTGAAGGGATAATAAGAGATGTGTAGCGAATATCCGATAATATTAGGTGTTGATTTAGGCATAGAAAAAGAACCGTAACTGAAGGAAAACTTTTGTTATCGAGCTGTCCTGGACAGCCCTATTAAGTCCAAAAGACCCTTCAGTAGTATTACAACGGGAGGGTCTTGGATGTAATCAAACAATGACATTCACGAGCAACATTCTTATCCATTTGATAAAAGCGTATTCATGATGGAGAAAACGTTTATAAGAATTAAACAGTCGTGTCAAGTAATGCAAGTCGTTAATTTTTTGCCTCAGGTTATTCGATAATTAAGTTAGTCTAGAAGCAAGCAAAATCGTTGACAAATGGGGGCGGATCTCGGAGCTTATCAGCTGACGACGTAAACAAAAGTCGGCTCGGCGTGCTAGTGATAGCCGCGATAGCGAAGTGTTAATGCACCTCACCATGCTTCAATTAACAAAAAGGTAACGTAGACTAAATCCTGGGGTTTTTGGATGGTATTAACAGTTGTTAAATTGTTAAAATTCCAGTGTGTTTGAGTCGCTGAATTTTCGATACTGTCACCTTTGTTGATAGGCAACCCAGTGACTTTATTTTTTAGTTTATGATTCTCGCTAATATGATTAGCATTTATTTCAAAATTAAATGCGGTTAAGATTTAGTTTATGTACACACTCTACTATTGGACTACATTATTTTTTCCGATTTCGATGTGTTTTGAATGAATTATAATTATTTTTCTTGGATATCACTTTATGCAGTGTTAGTGCCGACATTGGTAGACGGCGGTGAGCACTTATGTAACCATGTATTAGCCTGGCTCATAGCATCAGCCGCCCGTTGCGATACTACAGCTAAAGGTTTATTGAACTTGGGTAGGAATGTTCAGGACAGCCCAATGTTAAATCTTCCACCGGTTACGGCTCTTTTTCTCTGCCTACTTCAACACCGAATATTCGGTATTATTTTAGTTGTGGGGAGTAATGGGATATAGCTTTTTTATATAAATAGAATAATAGATCTCATTAAGACAATAATAATGAACCCTATGTTTACCCAATGCCTCCTCTCAAAAATGAAGATACGAATTTTAATAAAAATTAGCCATTTTGATTTGTTGACAATTTCTTAAAGTCTCTTGGAGTTGTGGACACTGTCACACATATTCGCTCCTGATGGGATTTTTTTTTTCTATTGCATTGATTGACAGTTGATGCATTTCTTTATTGTCTTTTGTTTTTTTGGGCTGCAGTGTGGGCTGACGTCATTTTAGTTAGCTAATAATTTTTAAGCTTTGTTTTCATTGGTCCTTTTCAGCCAGTCACGAATGTTCTTTCTTAAAGCCGTATGTTCATCTACATTTCTCTTCTTTGCCGATCTGATTCGTCCTTGTACTTGCTGTAGTTACGATTATATATCCGTAATTCCAAAAATCCATGGTGAATATTACGGTAAAGATGGGCAAGCAAAGCAGTTTTTCATTAGCACAGCGCTCTACCAATATCTTTGAACTGCCTGCTGTGTAATTCTAAATTATTACTCACGAAGGAAGTAACCCATAAAATTTGTGGTATTGCTCTTATTCTGGGCCAATTCCCAAGAAGAAAAAACGTAAGAGATTAAGGTGAGTGTGTACATTTTAACCGTATATTTTATGGGTTATACCTGAACTTTATGTGTTCCACATGCCCAGGTTCGATGAGGACAATTCTTTTTACCTGTCCTGGTGTCACTTATATCAAAACTAAATTAATTAACCTAAACTAATCCAACTGACCTAACTTAACTCAAATTAGAAGCCTAACATAATATAAAGTCGCTTTCACACCAAAGTGACATGTCGTATGTGAAATGCCACGTGGCACTCCAGTTGAAAACAAACATCCGGAAATTTATGAAACCTTTCACACAAGTGGCGTGGCACATGGTATGTGTCACGCCACTTGTGTGAAAGGTTTCATATATTTCCGGATATTCGTTTTCAACTGGAGAGACACGTGGCATTTCACGTACGACGTGCCACTTTGGTGTGAAATTGGCCAGGTTGATGGGGTGTTTCTACATCATAGCTGCCATTTCAGGAAGAGGTGGTAATACTGATCTCTAGGTGAGGCTATGGAAGGGGTGGATAAAATGGATCTAAGCAGGAAAAACTAATGATTCAGTTTGTTCACAGTTTACTGTAAGAAAATACATCACACCTTGATAATGGCAGATATTAACAGGCCTGTCTCAATTTGAAGGTGAAAATTATATTTTCCCTTGGTTTGAGATATGTTTTGAAAGAATGAGATATTGAAAACTATTGTAAATTGTTATTTTGTATACATTTCTAATGGTTTTCAGATCACATATCATTCAAACCATATCAGACCCCATAGGAATCATATAATTTTTACAACCAAATTTAGACAGGTCCATTTGTAAAATTTTACCAAAATTATATTGTAATAGGGCAACAAAATGGGCAGATTTTAAATACTTACAGATGCGCATTAAGGTCCAAAGCTATAAATGAACTACTACTGAGTAGCGTACAGTTCTATGTCATAGTTTTATATTGTTTTGATTAAAATATGAATATTATGACATATCCATCCATGTCATACAGAGCACTAGCCCCTCTAGTGGTCATGTAGCTAACGGCAGTCAGATTTAGCGATTTAGTCAGGGACTGTGGTAGTTCAGTGGTTAGAATGTTTGACTCAGGAAATGACAATCCTGTGTTTGAGCCCACCACTAAGGAAGGGAATCTTAATTCCCTTGCTGCAACCTGTCTCCATCTAACCTTATTTCAATGGGGACTATTGGCAACAAAATATGCCAACACTTGCAGATTCATCTACTTAAACACAACTAAACATTGATAGAAAAACTCTAGCTGAACGATATACAGTATAGCTTAGGACATGTTAAAAATCTTAAAACTTTCTGAGTTACACTGATTTTCATTTTGAGTTAAAACTATATTCCTATGGGTTCTGACAATCGAACCTATTGCTGATAGTGTTATCCTACCCTAACTGAGAGTTACTCCCACACTCTATTCATAAAGTGTTTTTGGGAAAAACTTAAAAGCTCAAATTTGTTTGAATGAAACCAAAAACTTTAGGGAAAAATAGTTTCTCAAATAATTTCCCCCTTTGTTAATATTGGGAAGGAACATGAATTCAAGGTCAGTTTTGCTTTTGATTGTGGAAAATATCTCAAAAAGTAGCCGTTCATAGAGGAAAATCAAAGTATGTTGCGTCATCAAAAGCTATTGGAAAATAATAATACCAATTTTCAAATAGCGAGGAAAATCAATAGAAAATTAACAGTTGTATATTGAAATAAAACTTAAAAAAGAAAAAAAATATTAAAACCATTAAGAAACAATAATATCACTAATCAGCTTTTATCCTAATTGGGGGTCAGCTAACCTGATAAACATAATTAAGACTCAGTTTTATAGTTCATAATTGTGTTTCTTTTCCCCAGACTCTTTATAGTTAACGTTACCAAATTTCTTTCCTAACAGGGGAGCCTGAAATATTACACACTCCTAAGAGTACATACCATATTCTTAAAGTCCGCTAAATTATTTTTTCACATACCAAGCAGTTATTTAATTGATGTTATGGTTTTATGGATTTTGATGTATTTTTAGTGGTGATATGGTTAAGTTAGTCATGGGGGGGACAAATAGAGGTTTATTATTATAATGAAAACTTTCAGAAGAATTAAATATAAATATCATTGAATAGACAAAATAGCAATGAACCATAATGTCATTTACCAACTTGTTTAGGATGTAAATGGAAACATTTACGTGATATTGATAAACTATATATTCAGATGGCTGCAACTGAAAGATTACCTTTTTCAGTTCTAGTTATAATAGCAGTAATATGATAAAAAGGTCTCAGATTTATTGCTGTTTACTGTAATTCTTTGTTTTCTACAAAAAGTTTTTTTATGGTAACTGGTTTTAGATTTATACCTCAGGAGTAAAAGTGTACCTTTTCCCTTATCATAAGTCACATTTTAGACTGTAATGCTGGCAACCCATATATATTCATTTATGCAGTAATTGATTACTGTAGGAAAAGCTCAAAATGGATCTCTTATATAGTCTGTCAGAGTTTTAATATATTTTATAGTAATTTTTTTTATTACGTTTTATGTGTCCCAATGAGTCTGTAGGACACCGATTAATTGAAGATTGGGAACTAAGGTTGGATGCCCTTCCTTATGCCCTGAAGAGGGTTCAAACATAGATCCATCACCTCCTGAATCAAGCACCCTACCACTGTGTTAGTCCTATATATGCCAACAGCATCTGGTGTTCACCGATGTACACCCATGCAAGTACTGACCCGACCCAGCGGTGATTAACATCACTGACCAGACGAAAAGTGGAGTACCCATCATTGTATGGCTATTGATTATCTAAGAACAAGCAGCATAGTTATGACACTGAATAAATTTTGAAGGATTTATAATACCCAAGTTGATTTATGTCTTATCTACCAAACCTATTTTTACTTCCTGACTAGAGATAGTAATCAGAATTATATTATTTCATAAAGAGCACTTTTCTGCATGTGGCAATGGAGAACAAGAGTATATGTGGTGGGGCTGAAGAGGATGCATAGGTAGGGCGGTAGGGAAACTGTCAAACTGCTGTGGTGAACCTCGAATGGGAAAAACCAAAAGAGAACCACCTTTGAATAACTTTAATAAAATTACACTAAATATGTACTCTAATAAATCTATTTTTCCTGCATAATTTAATCACTCTTCAAGCATGCTGCCTAATGTATTAAGCAGCAGTTATTTTTTAGCGCTGTTCTTCATTAGTATCCCTTTGAAATAAGATCATTGCACTATCGTATAGACACCTCTTACAAATTAAATGAACTGCAGAAGTGAATGGGAGCTGTTGTCAGGATATTTTGTGGCTCTCATTTTTCTGCCAACTTCTATAAACGATTCCAGCACACCTGTTCCTCAATCTTTATCCCTCTCTAACCCTATACCCTCCCTTATCCTTTCTTCACGCAAAGTTCATAAGGTTCTTCGCTCGCTAAAGACGAACAAGGCATCTGGTCCCGATGCTGGCTCCCGTGCTTTGCCGTCTTTTTCGCCTCATTCTGTCAACCAGTATCTATCCTTCATCTTGGAAGCATGCTCTAGTTCAACCAGTTCCTAAGAAAGGTGACCGCTGTATTCCTTCAAACTACCGACGTATTGCCCTAACCTCCTCTATTGCTGAAGTTTTTGAAACTTTGCTCAATGCTCACTACTTGAAATGCCTTGAATCTAACTCACTTATCTCCAATCACCAGTACGGTTTCTGCAAGGCAAGATCCACTGGTGACCTCCTGTCCTATCTTACTCATGTATGGTCATCTTCTCTGAGGAAATATGGGGAATCATTTGTTGGCGCCCTTGATATCTCTAAGACTTTTGACAGAGTCTGGCACAAGGCTCTGTTGGCCAAACTCCCTGCCTATGGCTTTACCCTTTCTTTCTGTTCTCTGATTTCCAGTTTTCTTTCTAACCATTTTATATCTGTAGTTGTTGATGGCGCAATATCTAGCCCTCTCTCTGTTACTAGTGGTGTTCCACAGGGCTCTGTTCTTTCACCTAATCTGTTCCTTCTCTTCATCAATAATCTACAATCCCCATCTTTCTCTCTTCTTCACGCCTTTGCTGATGATTCTACCCTTCTCTTTTCCTCAGCCTTTTCCTCACAACTTTCATCTGCTACTCGTAATCAGTCCCGTATCACTTCTACTCTCAACTCCGATTTGCAGAGGGTATCTGAGTGGGGCACACAAAATTTAGTTAAATTCAATGCCTCCAAGACACAGTTTCTGGCTATCTCTTTATCTTCTTCTCCTCCTCATAACCATATTATCTTCGAAACGAACGAAATTATCCCTCTTAATTCTATTAACGTATTAGGAATCCATATAGCCTCTAACTTATCACATAATCCAAATTTCTAAATCTTCATCCCAAAAACTGGGGGTTTTGTTTTTGCTTCCGTCATTACTTTTCCTCTTTACAGTCACTTAAGATTTATAAAGGTCTTATCCATCCCTGCTTAGAATACTGCTCACACATCTGGGGTGCTTCTTCTTATACTTATCTTCTTGATAGGGTTGAATCTAAGGCAGTCAGACTCATTGATGATCTGTCTCTTACTTCTAATCTGGATTCTCTCTCTCTTCGCCGTAAGGTATCTTTCCTTTCTCTTTTTTATCGCTACTTCTTTCATCGCTTCTCTGATGAGTTGGCGAGTTTCATCCCTCCCCCACTGCCAAGGTCGCGTAACACTCGCCAAGCGGCCTCATCTCACAGGTAGTGTTAA
>JAXCGZ010015390.1:82500-88932 GCA_037179515.1 Halocaridina rubra | reverse complement strand
TTATTTAAAAA
Organism: Halocaridina rubra; assembly: GCA_037179515.1. NCBI lineage: Eukaryota > Metazoa > Arthropoda > Malacostraca > Decapoda > Atyidae > Halocaridina > Halocaridina rubra. Next base: position 88,921 of record JAXCGZ010015390.1, on the reverse strand, counting down.
TGCTGATATTCATTATTCAAAAGTAAGATATATACATTAGCCCAAGTATAATTCAAGGCCTTGTGGCTTACAATTAACTCAATCTTAAGCAAAGTGACACTGCAAATATAAACTCTTGTTCTGAAACATATTTGAAAAGCTTTTCTGTGTAAGATTATCGTTCAAATATACGTGGATATAATGTACATTTCTCCAGTCACTTAAAGTATGTGAATGTGAAAAATAAAGGCTACTCATTTGAAGATTAGGGCACAGGAATATTAAACTGAGGATGAATGAAATGGATAGTGGTTGTACATCATGCAAAGGGAATATTAACAACGTAGAGAATAAGTATATTATTGGATTAATGCACAAAACAATGAATAGATGAATGAAGTGAAGAAAAGATATACAATGTTTCATTTATTATTCTAAATCTGACCCAATTATCTTGCTTACGTCAGATGGGTGGCCATGATTAAAGAGGGTAGTGAGGCTTCTTCATATTATCATCAATTTCATTAGCTGTTCACAGACAAGGAACAAAAATTCGAGGGGTATATTCTAGTCTTCTAATCATCTTTGCTAAGCCCTCTATTATAAGATGCAAGAAACAAGAGCCGAATTATTTCTTCTCTTAACCTGCATATTTTATTCCTAGAGGAGTAGGAAGGGGATATTTGGTTTTCACCAAGGACTAGATACATTAGACCAAAGATATATCAACAATGTACTGAGCTGGTCACTTGAAGATTAAGAAAAAGGATTGAACTGAAAATAAATACATGAGCGGAGGAGGAATGTGGGGATTATTGGGAGAAGGATGCTGAGGATGGAGTTGCCAGACTGGAGGGGAAAAGAAGGCCAAACAGGTTTATGGTTGTGGTGAGGGAGGAGATGAGGGTGTGAGGGATAAAGACCATGCACTGAACACCATCAACTTTACTAATTCTACCTCTCTGACAGAAAAATATGGATGCTCAAACTTAATTTACTAACAAACTGCTACACACCTGCAAATACCTGTCGATGATGGCAACTGTTAGGTACAACGTCTCTTGTAATAATCTAAAACTGAGGTGAACCTGTACCAACCAGTCGATTAATATGGCACGCATCTTACCGTTTATCACCTGCCCATCCAGGAAGTTGTTTCTCACTCTGCTCTTTTCCTGTAATGTAATAAATATGTTAAAATTACCTCATCATTACAAGGATTCAACTTGAGCCCCTTTAGCAAAAAGTCAAGGTTACAATATTAAAGTTTTTTCAATCAAGAGTCTGCATTAAAGTACCACAAACATAGCATAATTACTTAAGTAGGTCTGTCATATATGTATATTTGTGATTTGACGCTTATTTAATCATCTTCAGCATTCTATACAATCATTGTAATTATCCAAAAGCTATCTAAAATAGCATATTGAAGGGTAGTCATTGATTATGCCATACCCAAATCCAAGTTTCATTTGTACAAGACCTATACTACTGTACAGCATTATCTACTACACTGTCAGTCCTGTGATCTCGGTTTTTATCTACCATACATATCATATCTCAATACTGCTTGGTATTAAGGTTAGGTGAATGTATGGGACCTTTGTTCTACATAAAGAATTTCCAAATACTGCGTAGCATTTTTACAAGGATGGACAGAATAAGGGATGAGTATATTATAAAGACAGTGCAGGTTAAACAGTTTGGGGACATGGTGAGGTGAGACTGAGATGGCTTGGACATGTTCTTAAGAGGGATGACTTATGTTGGGAAGAGGCTGAGGATGGGGGTGCCAGGCAAGAGAGGAGATTCACGGATGTAGTGAGGGAAAATATGAAGGTATATGGTGTCAAGGAGAAGGACATAAGGGATAGCGCGATATGATAAACTTAACCTCTGTGGTCACCCCTGATGAGAGAACAATAAGATTTGATGATGATGACTGCTTTTTTTTCAATGACTAGATTGCATACAAAGTTTATATACTGCTTCATATTTATATGATCCACAATGAAGATTTTATGCAGAAGTTTATATCTCTGTATGTATGAAACAATATCATATACAACATATACAATTATATTCTAGTACTCTGTTTACATAGGAAAAATAATCAGTACTGCATACCCAAGTCTTAATTTCACATATGTTTACATACAGTTCATAATAAACTCTACTGTATACTTTACTCTTGGTACACAGTAAAAACTACATATTATTATATACATTGCTCCATTACACAAAAAATTCCTTTCATTTTTGTGTGTTACAATTAGTCCCTATTCGAGTAGGGATGGGCACAAAGAAGTTGGACCTATAAGACAGATTATGGCAAGATGCCCATCCTACCACCTCGCAGTGGGATCAAACCTGCGTTAGTAAGGACTGTCACTTCCCAGCTCGTGTGCTGTAGCATTGAGCTACCACAGCCCCTACATAATAATTATTGCATATAAAAACTTATATCTATCACATTGTTACAGAGCACAAAATAGATAATGCATATACTGTATAACCTTTTATCCTGCTCTGGTGATTGCAATACCTGTTTATATAAGGAAAAATTATCAATCTCTCAGGTTCCGTAACTCTATTCATCTATTCATATAGCGAGATGTACTATCATTTCACAAAAATTGAACATAAAAATACCTAAAAAAATGGGTGATGCAGTGATCTTTCTACCAAAACCTATATTACTGCTCAGTTCTATTTATACACGATCTCAACAATCTGAAACGTTTCCTCAATTAGGTGGAGGATGGGTAAGCTTACTGTGAGAGTAATATAAAAATTACTTGCGGAGATGTAGATCAAAAGCAAAAATAAACTCTGCTTGCAAACAGCAGACCTTTCTTGAAGCAAGAGAATATGTAAGAATTCACAATGAAACCTAAGCACAACTGAGGATGAATGGACAAGTCAGAATCAAAAAAGAAAACAGTGAAGAGCAATATTCAAAACACCGGTTATGCAAATTCATTAAATGGAAAAGCAGTGGAAAGTATTATATAAAATATTCCCCACTATCCCATTTCACTGGAGGAGAAAAGCAGTGAACAGCAATATTTATAAGACTTACCATTATGCAATTTTACATGAGGGTAAAAGCAGTGCAATGTAATGCCATTTTATTGGAATGGAATGGCAGTGGAGAGCAATAATTTGATGTTCTCATGTTATGCTATTTCATTGGAGGGGAAATGCAGTGGAGAGCATTTCATTTGAGGCAAAGAACTGATGACAAGTGATATCAAGGTAAGACAAAAAATAAAACATGCACATATACAATCAACAAAACCAGTCCCACTCACCTCTAATGCTCTCATATATTTGAATATATCGTTGACGTATTCTGACACTAACTGGGGATTATCCTTATCTTGGGCATCGATGTTTTCTACATTCAGTCTCTGAGTGGAAAATACTATGGCTAAATCTTCAACTTTGGCCACCTGCTGCACTTCCATCTCTTCTTTGGCATTTTCTCGAGGAACTTCACCTTTACAGCCTTCATTCTCCTTGTTTTCTCTTCTGTTTGGGAAAATCTGGTATTAATATTGCAAAACACCACAGTGCAACTTACTAGACACTTGGGCTAGACCACAACTAGATTTATTAAAGATACAATTTTTTTTTTTACTACAGAATCATTTTTTACATTCATCATGAAGCGGTGGTGGTAAAATAGCTTCAGCTTTTGACCTTTTTGGTAAAAGATACTTGCCCACCTACCCTGTGGATAACCCAAGCAGGGAGGTGTAGGGAATACAGCAATCCTTTATTTCCAAGGAACTGAGAGGAGCATTTGCGGCATGCTTGGCTTCTCTTGAATACGTGCTTTGACTCAGCCACCAGCCTTAAAGTTAGTTTGTGGCCATTGTCTACATGTATGATGCCATATCCTGCAAAATATGGCAGGATGGCCATAACCGAACAAAAAGGACAGGCAGCATGGCTTCTTCACATCCAGCCTATCCTCACCTCTTCTTTGAGTTTGTCACCAAATGGCAAGAAAAATAATCTGGTAGGATGGGAGTGCCAGGCCACTGCTCGTATTATGACACAGGGAATGCGAGTGAGGCATTCATTCCACTCCACCACACACAGATGTACAGTAAAGGTAATATATTTCAAATATTAGACAAAACTGGTGGCACATATTAGCTTACTTGAGGTAGCTATACACAAATTTAATTTATACTTCAGGTGAAAGGGGTACAGGTGATGGAGGAATTGTGGTTACGAGCATATATTGAAAAGGGCAATGTCAAAATGCAACAATTTTGCATGACTATGCAATGGGTAATCCCATAGTGCTTCTTTAGTCTTAAATAACTGACTGGTAAATACCAAACCTTTTCTTTGCTTACTGCTCTTTGTTGCGAACTTCTCATAAACAAAATGACAAATAGGGTGACAACAGTTAATAACACTGAGCTGATGCTAAACTAAGTTATTGTGTCATCGTAAATATCAAGGACTGATTAAAAAAGTGACACCAATGTTTTCGTGCACAAAGCTAGGGGAAGAATGATTTAAATTTCTTCTTAAGCAAGCCTAATCACCTAAATTGCTGTAATTGTTTCTGTTGCAAATGTAATAACCCTGTAATGAGATATAAGCACGACTAAGTACTAAATTATGCAAAATGACTAGTCATTTAGACTACTCTGTTAAGTGGGCAACTTGCTAGGAGTTAAGCAATAAGCTACCATACTGCATGAGCTGTAAGTACATACAAACCTCCTTAATAAAGTGGGTCTAGGCTTGGCTATGGGGGCCTTTGAAGCCTGGGCATTTTTCAGGTCTGATTTTGTAGGAAGTCCTGTGGTCTCAAGATTAGCTTTGTTACCCACTTCCCCCATGGCAGCTCTTCGAGTGACTGGACCCTGTACAAGTTTGGCAGACACTTTTCTAGGACCCTTCTCATCTGAACCCGATAGCTGAAATTGAAAAATATCAGTACCATAATTTAAGGTAATAAAATAGCAACAATACAAATTACAATGTGGCAAAATATTATTATTAAAATTATAAAAATATAACAATAATAATAACTTTAAAAGCTGAAAATACTTACTATATCTCAGTGTCAAAAATAGGAATCAAGACCGTCGCAAGGCGAGGAATTAAAGCTAAAGATATGAATATTTTCTGCTCTTAACAATGAAATATTTACACGGTTAATCATGTTGGTAGCCTAATAGTGAAATTGGGATCTTGCAAAGAGAAACCCCAGAGGGTGTTATAGGGCTATTCATATTTACAAGGCAAGGCACCTCACCTAATAATTTAGGGATAAATTTAATACTAGGGGTTCCTCGTATTTAAATGATCCTGACACTGAAGTTCATAATTGAATTGGACAAGAAAATGCGGTTAATTTAATGACTTCCTGTGTTAAATGATGGATACTGATGGTCATGTCTGACGGAAAAAAAAAAAGTTGATCATGTAAAGATTAACGACCATCAGTGAATTTAACAACCCGTAAAGTTAAGTTAGGTTAGTGAAATTAGGTTAGGCTAGTATAAGTAAAGATTTACCTAACCTTGCCTAGCAATATACGGAATTAGGGTAGTTTACATTTTGGCGGGGCATGCCGCTAAACGACCTCATCCCTCCACTCAGGTAAGTAGTTCGACTGAAGGTTGGGTAAGTATTTTTAGTTAGGATAGTAAGATGGGGGGTCGCCCCCTGCCTAGGAAGTTAGGTTAGGTATTTTTAGTTAGGATAGTAAAAAATTGTTCCGTATGCCTATTGTCACCTTTTTTGTTGTGTTTTCATTCGCCACTTCTCTAGTCAGAGCTTATCGAAATCTATTGGTAGGTTTTGGACATTGGTGTGCCCCGCTAAACTGTAAGTGTTCCCGGAATTATTTCATGTAGTGGAGGTCACTAATCTTCACCTGATCCAACGAATTTTATGTAAGCCTATTCATCACATAGGCCCAATTTACATGATTATAAAAAGCAATAGTTTTACATGGAAAATAGATAAAAAAAAAAATCCTACGTCGAAATTAAGTAATTACAAATACTTATTTACGATTACTTACATACTAAACGTACTGTAGCTTAATATCAGAAGGTAATTTATTCGATATGAAAGCGAAATTAAAAATATTGTTTGAAAACTATAAGACCCAAATTAACCAAAATTTAAAATTAATCAAATCTAAATTGAAAATTAGACAATGGCTCAAAATTCAAACAATATACGAATAAAGAAATAAATGGCAATATTATTTAAAATATGTACAAGTTAATATGACTCTTCCACACAGCCATTTAAATCCCAGAACTCCACATGTAAACAAACTACGAGACAGGAAAGGTCATTTTCTATAACCACAGATTTTAACCTAACCTGTGTCGTTATTGCAAGGTAACTTACCTCGGATTGCAGAGTAGATACCTGTGTAGTCATTTTGTAGGCT
>JAXCGZ010015390.1:42500-75000 GCA_037179515.1 Halocaridina rubra | reverse complement strand
TTATATTACTGAGAGTTAACGGTATAACAGCAAAGCATGTACGGAATTTTAGAGCATTGAGGAAGTCATAAGGATTCTGCAATGCTCCTTGTAAATACGAAGCACTTTATATCTAGGTACAACATTTCTAAAAGGAGAGAGAGAGAGAGAGAGAGAGAGAGAGAGAGAGAGAGAGAGAGAGAGAGAGAGAGAGAGAGGAGAGAGAGAGAGAGAGAGAGAGAGAGAGAGAGAGAGAGACTACATGCTACCTTTGCCGCTAGAGGTCCTAGTAAAAATTATACATGGCTCTGATCATAATTGGCATCATAATTACGATATTTCATCATAATAGCCAAAGATTGTTTCCCGGAAAGTCTACGAATAATAACGTCACTAATTACTGTCAGCCACCAAAAAGTGAATAATGGAAGTTAATTAATGTTTTAGAGTAAGATTAATATCACTCTTATTTATCAGGCGCAGACCATAATCAGTATATATTCACATGAAATCCAAATCTCCCAATACTGTTTAAAGCAGCAAGAATAAGTTTTCTCAATAGCTCCCGAATTTCACCTATAACTAATATTCATATCTTTAGTCAAAAGAATAATATGGAATTTATAAGAAATTATTTTTTTCGTTTTGTACAACAGAATTACAAGAAGTACGGAGCAAAAGATAGAATTCGCTTGGCAAATATAATAGAGAGAATTAAGAAAAGTAACTAACGTGTAAAGTGAGTGTAGAGACGCTAAAGACATTAATCTCATTGACATTTAAGGGGCTAAAGTATGTTGAGTTACAAGGAAACAGCGAAAGGCTGCAGGGTGCCATATAAGAGAATATTATCCCTCTACCTTACTATTTTATAGAAGTAGTCACCGTGGCTCAAGCGATAGCGTCCGCGACTCTGAGGTGTCAGGTCGAGGGTTCGCGCCCCGTCACGGTCTGAGGTTAGCAAGGGCATGCACTCAGGGTAACGATTACACCTGCCAAAACAAGTCCTTCGCAAGAAGGCAACCGTCCTAGCCCTTTGTTGAAAAGGGAGTCCGTGACGTAAAACCAGGACAAACACCTTACTATTTTATAGAACTTAAAAGAAGCCATATGAGAGAGAGAGAGAGAGAGAGAGAGAGAGAGAGAGAGAGAGAGAGAGAGAGAGAGAGAGAGAGAGAGAGAGAGAGAGAGAGAGAGAGAGAGAGAGAGAGAGAGAGAGAGAGAGAGAGCTTAATTGCCTTGGGGAAAACAAATTCTGATAACATGGAGAGCCTATTTATATCCAAAACCCATTAAATGATTTTCACAACAATTGCTGCACACTGGAGGAGGGAGACCCTCACCCTTAATGTCCTTAGAAAGCAATCAGTGAGAACCGGTGCATCGTACCCTCTTTGTCAACTTTTTATCTATTTAATTATCAGTGTATATGCCTACATTTATGTGTGTCGTATCTCAAGTCATGGAGGCGTCAGCTGTTGGGAGTAGCTAATAAAGACAACAGAAAGAATGACTGGATTTACTAATGAGTAATAACTACAACAAACGAGAGCCTATAGTGCCTTATGCATAACCAGAAATGGCATTGCTTGTGAAGCTGCAGTGCTAATATGCATAAAATAGACCCAGTATCGGGTTTCCCTTCAGTTTAGCCTACATGAAGGAAAGGAACGGTCATTTTTGCGGTTGTTGAAACCTTAGCGCGTACAGATACTTTTCCACAAATGACTCCAACAGTTCTAATGATTTAGCCTCACGAGTTGCTTACAGGAACTGTCACTTACCTTACCTGAAGTGAAGATATCCTTAGAGGAAAAATGTGTCAATTTAATAATAATAATAATAATAATAATAATAATAATAATAATAATAATAATAATAATAATAATAATAATAATAATAATAATAATAATAATAATAATAATAATAATAATAATAATAATAATAATAATAATAATAATAATAATATTAACACACGGTTGTGAAACTTGGGCATTAACCACCAAAACAGAATCAAAGATTCAAGCTGCAGAAATGAAGGTATTGAGATTAATAAGGGGCGTTACCAGGAGAGATAAACTGAAAAATGTGAAAATTAGAGAAGACCTGGGAGTGAGCCCTCTGTTGGAGTTCATAGAAAAAAAGGAGACTGCAGTGGTTTGGTCACGTCAAAAGAATGCCAGAAGACAGATATCCAAATAGGTACCTGGCGTAGCATAATAATAATAATAATACTTTATTTCCAACATACATTGGGTATTCAAATATGGGTGTACAATTAAAATTTACAAGTAAAATCTTCCTTTAAGAGTAACTTCTTAAGATTATATTTAAAAGTATACACTGAACCAGCATTTTTTAGTTCTCTGGGAAGCTGATTATATAAATGAGGTCCACGAATGTTTATATCTCTTGAGCCAATATCAGTTTTAGACCTTCGTACTAATAAATCTTCCCCTTGACGGGTAGTTAACCCGGTAACTGAGCTTACTGTGGAAAAATTATACAAGCAATCAGGAATATTGTTTCTTAGTATATTAAAAACAAAGGTACATATATCAAAAACATATTTATCTCTAATCTTTATCCATTCTAGATCTTTTAAAACAGGAGAGATGTGCTCGTATTTTCTTACATTGCCAACAGCCACTCGTGCTGCAAAGTTTTGTAACTTTTGTATTCTTTGTAATTGAGTCTTATTTGTACATCCCCAAACTTTGAGACAGTAATTAATTAAACTCATAGCTAAGGACTGGACAATTATTATACGAGTTGATGTTTCAAATGAGTCTTTTACCCTATTTAGATATATTAGAGTACCCATTACTTTTTTATAAATTTCATCTATATGCATTTCAAAATTCATGTAACGGTCAAAATAGACACCTAGGTTCTTTACCGAGTTCATTGGCTTAATGATATTACCGTTAAAATTTATATGAAGATTGTCATCAACTTCTGATAATAATTGTCTGGATCCGATAAGAATAGATTGGGTTTTAGTTTCATTAAGTAACAGACCATTTTTTAGAAAGTAACGTTTAGCCATATACAAAATTTCTTCTGCTCTACGAATAATATTTTCTAAATCATTAATTTCTCCTTCAATTAAGATTTGAGTATCGTCAGCATATTGAATGACATAACAGTTAGGTAAATATTTTACTAGATCGTTTACATATATTAGAAAAAGTATAGGTCCTAGGATCGATCCCTGAGGGACCCCAAACAATACCTTCTTGGAACTTGAAACTGTATCTTTTATTCTGACTGACTGGTAGCGGTTTTTTAAATAGTTCTCGAACCAGCTTGGGTCAATGTTCATTTTTTTGCATTTTTCTAATAATATACTATGGTTTACACTATCAAAAGCTTTAGAAAGATCGAGTAGTAGTAGCAATGATATTTTCTTATTATCTATATTTTTGTATATTTCATCTGATATTTTCAATAAGGCAGTTTCAGTTGATAATTTTGGCCTGAAACCGTGTTGACTTTTTGCAATAAGTTTATTTTTTTCAAGAAACTCACTTAACTGATTTGCAACAATCTTTTCAAGTATCTTTGATAAAATTGGTAGTAAAGAGATTGGTCTATAGTTAGAGACGTCGTCAGGATTTCCATTTTTAAAACCAGGAATTACATGGGGATTTTTCCATAAATCTGGGTAGATATTGGTAACTATGGAAGTATTGATTATTACCGTCAGATAATAAGCTATTACAAATAATGAATCTCTAATAAAACGAAAACAAATTCCATCTGATCCATATGCATTAGAGTCTTTCAGATTTTTTATTACTAAGATTACTGTATTACAATCTACTGTAGTAGGGTTAAAGACATCAGTACTTCTATTGAATGCACTATGTTCTTCCAAATTTGCATTATTATTATTATTGCTACCATCATCACTATTATCATTACCATTACTACCACCATCATTATTATTTACACCATTATCAACATTTCTATTATTATTACTACTACCATCATCATTATTATTACCACCATTACTATTATTGATTTCATTTATTATTTCTTTTTTTGTTTTTTCAAAGGTTTTTTTCCCCACTTCAGCGAAAAAATTATTGAACTCTTCTGCTTTAGCACTTACATCTACCTCATCGGGTATAATTGATATGTTACTACTTTTATTACAGTTATTGGAAAGCATGGTTTTAGCAATTTTCCATGTATCAGAGATATTGCCTTTAGCGTTTTGAAATTCATTTTTGTAATACTGTTTCTTACTGTTACTTAATAATGATTTTACTTGTTTCTTATGCTCTGTAAACTTTTCTCTTAAAGGGATATTATCTCTTTGTAGTTTTACTTCATTTTGTAGTTTGTCTCTTTCTTTCATAATGTTTTTTATGTCATCTGTTATCCAAGGAGCGGGGGGACGAAATATTTCTCTTGTCACGAGTGGTGCACATCGATCTATACATGATGATAAGACACTGGTTAAAATTCTTACTTGTTTATTTATATTATCGGTATATAGAATTTCATTTAATTTATGTACTTCATTCATAAGTAAACTACAAAGTAATTCTTGTGAATAATTTCTTAAGCATCTGAATGTTTTAAAGATTGGTTGTCTCTTTGGTTTGCGAATATTTAGGGACGTTACAATTTCCTCGTGGTCTGCTATAGGGCTTGGCATTACGTCACACTTAGTTATCATATGTTTGGAGTTTGTTATTACTAGATCGATTTGGGAAACTGAAGTGGGAGTGATTCTAGTTGGTTTATTTATAATCTGTTCTAGATTTAAATTCTTAATAAGTCTACTCATTTTATTTTCTCTTTTTAGTTGATCATCATTAAAATCGCCATATATAAAAACTGGTTTGTTTTTTAAAATTATCTCCTTAAAAACGTCCAAAATATAGCTAAAGGAGGTTACCGAGGCTTTGGGGTGGCGGTACACGCAGCCTATGATAATAGAAGGAAACTTTTTATGTTGGACAGAGATCCATTTATCTTCCACTCCTTCGTGCTTCTCAGTTTCAAGATTTAGTTCAGTGGCCTTCAAATAATTTTTAACATATAAACATACACCTCCACCTCTACCACTGTCATAGCGATAAATATTATATGAAGGAATATTAATAAATGCATTATTAATTGACGGATACAGCCATGATTCGCTAATGCAAAGAACATCGATATTTTCTTGTACAAGCTTATGTTCAATTTCTAGTATATGGGATAACAGGGATTGTGCATTTATATGTACGACAGATAATCTATCATTATATTTACAAGTAACTTTCACATCGACAGCAGTAACAGCAACAGCAGGAGACGAGGTATTACCATGTTTCATTGGGGTGGTATCCATAGTCATAGTTGTAGTTTCGACTGTATGATTCTGCTGGGAATTCATCATTGTAGTCACAAAGAAGGCCAGTGGGCCGTCCTGGAAAGAGATGGCTGGATTGTGTGCACAGAACTCTAAAACATAGAGGAACATCTGTGCAACAGGCGGAGGAGGAAAGACATACGCAGACAGAAGCGAGTGGAGGAGATTCATACATGGTCAACCGACTGACAGATAGAGAACTATCTACTCAGGCGTATGGTGAGAGGAATAATAATAATAATAATAATAATAATAATAATAATAATAATAATAATAATAATAATAATAATAATAATAATAATAATAATAATAATAATAATAATAATAATAATAATAATAATAATACTAATAATAATAATAATAATAATAATAATAATACTAATAATAATAATAATAATAATAATAATAATAATAATAATAATAATAATAATAATAATAATAACATGACCTAAGTATTATGCTTTATAATTCTTGGTTGTGTTGTAAAAACCATACAGTGCAACTAAGACACCATAAAAATTGAAAGCCACACTATCTAGTAAACCATAAGTGAAATTTATTGAATAAAAAAAATAATCTTATTAGTAAACAAAAAATGGCTATATAGTTTATTACAAAGCAGATGGCATCAATCAGCGCTTCAGGGATGTTGCACTAAATATTTAGAACTTTTGCAGAATACCATACTCTATACACTAATAAAAAAAACGTATTCATTACAGACATAGCTTCAGCAAAGACGTAATCAAAGATATCTAAAGACGAAGCCAAACCTAAGTTATTTGTGGATATTTGTCAATCTTTATATAGCCAAGACATAAGAGGAACATCTCTGTTTCTGCATGACAATGGGTAGAGATAATAATAGACATTCTTTAAGAAAGTTAATCCTAACTTCCAAAACCTTCTCCTACATAGGTTCTGTCATCACAAACAGCAAAAATTGTCACCAGCAAACGCTAGAGCTAGCAAAGCTCTTTTCTGCTGGACTATTATTAAACCACTCAACACTGGAGGCCCCGTTTATCTCTTGAAGATGTATGACAAGCCTTCCATTACTTCAGCTGAGCAATCAAACATCATTCAATACCATAACGAACGGTTTGAGGTTGTAGCGAAGGGCACATTTCTGACCAATATATGGAAAAATCACAAAAGCTTTCAGTAACTTGTGTGAGAGTTCGCATAAGTATGTGTATCTAAAATCATCCATTAGAAGCAAAATCTCGATAGGCTTTCAGTGTCCGAACCGGTTTCGTACAGAAGTTTGTTTTGAGTGTATCTATAATCACAGTGTAGATTTTTCCTCATTTACTGAAATTTTACTTTACTAATTCACTTGCAAAACCCACGATAACCAGTGAAAATAATAGACAAAGGAGAAGAAAAAAAAACAGATTGTCTAATTATAACTGCAGGCTTAAAAAAGGATTAGCTAACGAAAAGTAAATATATAAATGATCTTATCGAGCATTGCTCTACAAATATACATAAATACTAAATGATAAATGCATCAAAAAAAGGTTTTTACTCTTATATGCTATTCAGTACATAATACTCTTTTTATTTAATATGTAATATTACTGAGTAGTATAAAAAATAATAATATAATAATATATAATATATAATATATATATATATATAATATATATATATATATATATATATATATATATATATATATATATATATATATATATCTTTCCCTCATATTGCATCTGTACAAGATAAAGTTTTTATTTTCTGCCTATCACCTGGTTTTTTTTCCTAGTCTAAATTCATTCGTATTCAGTGGATCCCCTTTAATCGCTATACGTAAACAAACGTAGCTTTGATGTTATTGTGATATTTCACTCAAATACACTTTTTTAAGCCTTGTTACTTGTTTACAGCCTCTCTCTCTCTCTCTCTCTCTCTCTCTCTCTCTCTCTCTCTCTCTCTCTCTCTCTCTCTCTCTCTCTCTCTCTCTCTCTCTCTCTCTCTCTCTCTCTCTCATATATATATATATATATATATATATATATATATATATATATATATATATATATATATATATATATATATATATATATATATATATCTTCAGTGAGTATGGCCCACAAGTGGGCTGAGAGGTGGAGAAGAAGGAAACGTTTTGGGTGGACTTGACTAAGATCTTACAGAGATACCGGACAGAGAAATAGATAGATAGATCAAAATAAATAAATATACATACATACTATATATATATATATATATATATATATATATATATATATATATATATATATATATATATATATATTATATATATATATTTATATAATATTATATATATATATTATATTATATTATTTATTGAATCATTTCTTTTTTACCCCGACCGAAATGATTCATGTTTTCACATATGCAATTTGGTTATATATATATATATATATATATATATATATATATATATATATATATATATATATATATATATATATATATATATATATATATATATATATATATATAACAGAGAGAGAGAGAGAGAGAGAGAGAGAGAGAGAGAGAGAGAGAGAGAGAGAGAGAGAGAGAGAGAGAGAGAGAGAGAGAGAGAGGAGGGAGAGAGGAGAGAGAGAAATGGTATTTGGGGGTATCGAATGGCCATGAGAGAAGACGCAAAGAAATGAAACATGCAGATTTATTGCTGTGCGGGAGACAACATCTCTGAGAAATAAATATTTGCAATGTCGTGAATGAAGCGAGTGCGGCATGACAGCACTGAGTAGTTGTGTTGGAATTGGAATTCAAGAGTAGATGGAAAGATATTCTGTAAAATGTAGCACCTAAGAATAAGTGGTGAAGACTGAAGAAGGAAGGGATGATCCACCACTTCAAGGAGAGAATTATAGAAGTAAATTTGCTGGAGAGCGCAAATGGACAATGGGTGAAGAGGTGCAAGGTAAAACAACATCAAAGTTACCTCCAGATGACAGAGAGTCGTGATGGTGGAATGAAGAAGTGCAGGAGCAAAGAAGCCAAGAAAATTTGGGGTAATCTGGCACAGATGAAGACAGAGAAAGGTACAGAGGAACAAACAAGCAAGCAATAAGTGCAGTGGCTCAGGCTAAGTGACAGTCAATTGATGAGGTTCACAAAGAGCTGGAAACACCTGGAGGACATACAAAGATCTTTAGAGTTGCTAAAGCCCGGGATAAGGCCACAAGGAATTTTTCTCAGATAGGAAAGATGATAATGGTATAGTTTTAAATGACCAGGATATGATTCGAAAAAGGTGGGAGGAATATTATGGTCGTCTGTTAAATAGGGAAAACCCTAGAGTGGTCTTTTGAGATAAGAGCCCCGTATGAGCGCAAAACAGCTGACCTACACAGAGAAAAGGTGAAGATTGCACTAAGGAAAATGAAGAAAGAGAAGACATCTGGACTAGACGAAATGTTAGCAAATGTGTGGAAGTGTTTGGGAGGGGAAGGAAGAGACATACTGTGGGTTTTGATGGGAAATATTCACAAAAAAGAAAAAAGCTGGAAGAGTGCAAGGATGGTGTAATTATATCTATTTATAAAGAAAAGGGTGACATCCAGGACTGTGAAGATTTGAGAAAAGAGAGCAGAGAGGAAACTTAAAGAGAACACATCAATAGATCCAGAACAGTTTGCCTTCATGCTTGGAAGGAGAACAATGGGTACAACCTTTTCATTGGGGAAGAAACATCGGAGAAACTGTAGGATTACACAAGATATACATCGATTTGTAGAAGGCGTATGGCAAAGTGCCACGCCAGGAGATATGGGGATGCATGAGGGAAGCAAGTGTCAGAGAAGAACGTTACAATAGTGCAGGAAGTAGGAGAGGGTTAGAACACAAGTGAGGTATAATATAGGTTAGACTGGAGTGAATCACAGTTATACTTTAATTACAACAACCATTGCCTTTAAGTCCGTGCCTTCTCGATTTCATCACGGATGTCAAGGTGGGTAAAAGCCCAATGCCAATGGTGTATATTGTTCGCCAACGACAATGTTATGTGTGCCACGAGAGGAGAGGAAGTGGAACGGAAGTTAGAAATTTGGGGAGTTATCACTTAGGGAACAAGGTTTTAACATCAATGGGAGGGAAACTGAATATCTACAAGTAAATGTACGTGAGGAGTATGAAATTATTATGCATTGAGGAAGACTGCAGAGAGTATATAAATTCAAATATTTAGGACTGACTGTGGTCGAGAATGAATCCTTAGAAATGGAGATAATACACAGAGCGCAGTCAGGCTGGAAGACGAAGATGATTTCAGGATTTTTAAGTGTACAAAATAAGCGTTAAAGAGAAGGGATACCAAAAGAGCAGTTGGACTAGCAATGTTGCAGGGAGCCCACACAAGGGCCTCGTAAAAGGCATAGGAAAAAAAGTTAGATGTTGCAGAAATGAAAAAGCCCAGGTTGGATCTGGGGCACTACAAAAATGGACAAGATCAGGACTGAAACAACTTAAGGAACAACAAAGGTAATAAAATTTCTAGGAAAGTGCAAAAAGGAGACGGCAGCGGTATCGACGTGTAAAACGAAGAAATGAAGACCTCATGGGTAAGGGGGGAGATGGGGATTGAAGTTGAAGGTAGGAAGCAAAGAGGAAGGCCAAAGCGAAGGTCGATGGATTGTGTCCAAGAGTATTTAACGGAGAAAGGGCTGACAGAAGATCAGACGCAAAATCGAGGACTATGGAGGAGTCAAATCAGGCTCACCGACCAAATTTAGACGTGGGAATGGGTGTAGTGAAAGCTATAGCTATGTGTGTGTTTTATGTTCAGAATTCAAGACCTACTTAACTGTGGGCGAGATTTGTTATCCCTCTCAACACTGTCTGTATTGCATGTACTTGAATTAACAGGTTGTTTGACATTCGTTAAACATATGACCTAGTAAGCGAATCTCAACAGTTTCTAGTTCATAATATAAATATAAGAAGAGATGCCAAATCTATTCCACACAAAGTTTTCCATTACTGTAAATTAATAAATTTACTTGGGCAGCCCAGACCCAGAGATCAGATTTGGCTGGGTTGTGTAGCTACTAAAATCAAGATGAAATATGTTACGTTAAATCCTAATATGCAATAATTAAAAAGTGAACGAGGATGATTTCCTTCGAGAGGCATCATTTTTACTATTGGATACTGGAAGATATTATCTTTAAATTTATTTGATCCTTTTATAGTAATACATTTACCGTCTATGCTACTCTACAAATAAACTTTACGTCAAAACTTCAAAGGCTTTTGTAAAGCTACCAACTGTATTTGTCTTGGTAATTATTATAAGAATGCAGCTTGCAGGCTGCCATGTGTGGATCCAGATTTTTATGAATAATCAGCATATCTCAACCTCTCCTCTAATTCAGACCAACAACTGCAAGCGGAGTGGGTGCTGATTTTAAATGCGAGTTCAATTCTTCAAAATATTCTTTTATTACTATTACCTATCCCTATACCATAAAAAAAGAAAATGAGAGAGAGAGAGAGAGAGAGAGAGAGAGAGAGAGAGAGAGAGAGAGAGAGAGAGAGAGAGAGAGAGAGAGAGAGAGAGAGAGAGAGAGAGAGAGAGAGAGAGACCCTCTGATTTCAACGCTTGGAGTAGGAGAAATGCTTGGTGCAAATATTTGACTTGGATGTCCTGAAGATAAGTTTTATTCGTCGAATATAAAAATAAAAGAGTTCATAGCCTCCAGTATGTGCAATGACAAGAATATATCAAATATTAATGCTTTCTTTTTCTCCGGATTTAACATACGAAAGCCTACGGATATCTCTGTCTGGATTCCATTCTTTTGTTATAAAATGGTTTATACGTAGTAGCATATTTGCCTTACGCTCATATATAATGGAGAAAATTAGATATTTAAGTGACTTTCTTTTGAAGATAAGAGGATCCATATTTGATGAATAACATTAATAAAATTATAAGAGTGTCCTTTAGAGTAATATTTTTTGGAAAAGGTTCCATATAGAAACTTTGATATTCATATAAAGTGATATGAGGTTCTGAATACATCACCACTACATTATATACATAAATAAACAAGTAGCATACCACTATTTCGATAAAGTCTGTTCCTCTTCAGAGACTCGCTATAAAATATTCTAATTACTTAATTTTGTGGAAAAGATCGAACTTCTCATGAAATTCTTTTCAACAAAAAGTTCAGAATTTAATATCTACTGTCGATGATAATGTAAAATTTTGCTTCTTCTGTTTTGGGAACATACTACACGTAATGATTCTGAAGGCCTTTCTTATGTAAGTTTTATTCCTACTCTTCATGAGGTGCAGTCTTTATGCAATTCTTTTCTCATATGTCAATACATCTCTGACGCTCCGTTAGCTGCCTGGTGTTTCAGACTATTTTTCCCACTTTGGATATATTAAACAGAACTCTTTAAATCGTTCATGGAGCATATCTTGGCCTTAACCACTTTGGGATAAAAAAAGGAAGGGCAATTTCTATCAACTCAGAAGCCACAATGATTACAACCCTATGGGATGAAACTTGTTAACTGTGGGAATATATTCCTTTAACCTTTGGCCTCGATAACTGCAAAATTGGTTATCTTGTGCTTTTCAAGTAAGAGAAAAATTAAAAACAAATGAATTTCCTAACAGTGTATTTCCAAGTGATTAAAAATCTGACAGTTTCCAGAACAATAATCCAGAAAACTTGTAATGTTTGTCAAAGCTGTCTATATGATAATGAACTTTCGGGGAGTCTCTGAAAATAATTTTGGCCTGAAGAGCATTATGCAAATGAAGTGTTAATTATTTTACGTTTTACATCGCCTGATAAGCAGTGCAGAAGTTTACTTAACCGTCATTAAGAGATTACTTGAAACTTATGAGAATATAGGTCAACTAATAAGAATGTTTTTGCTTCTCATAAAATTAAGCATCCTGGAATTCGAAATTCTGGACTAAATCTGGCATTAACACAGACGGCCTAGTAAAAACATTCCTCAAAAGGACATATTTAAAAACAGCACACTATACATGACCACGTGTGTTACTGGATAAAAGATTATCGGAGCTACACGAGACTAAATATGGCAAATAATTTGAGCAATCTTTTAGTACGTCTTTTTATCTGTCCGTCTAAAAACTCTTCTTAATCCTATTCCAATACATAATTTCCTAGCTCATTTTCAGACAGGATATTTACACCTCTCAACTTAATTTAGTCCTGTTTCGATGCATCATATCCTAGTTAATTTTCGTGACGTATATTTACATCTCTCACCGTAACAATTCTGTTTCTAGAATAATAAATATTAAAATCTATCCCTCAGAAATATATTCACTATCTTATCATACATGCATAAATGCATACATTCATAAACAATTCTTAATGGCTGTAAGAGATAGAAGAGGAATTATGCCAAGACAGATCAGTTATTAAAGCAAATGCGTTCAAATACACACAAAACTGAATAATAACAGGAAGTCCCTAAAGAACAAATGATGGGAGGCTGGGAAAATCTGTATTTTTATTTTGGCCCTTAAATATCTTCATTTATCACAGCATTATTCCATTCACTGCTTTTGGGCAAATGACATATTTCTTCTCCTCGTAAACTTTTGATAATATAATAGATATTATTGTGCTCTTTGATTGATCTCCATTAAACGCTTGATTTCGAGGCTGCAAAATAGTTAAATTCAATTATATTTCACGCTTATTTTTTTTTAATATTTGAGCAAGTGATAATGATAAAAGTAGTAGTAGTAGTAGTAGTAGTAGTAGTTGTTGTTGTTAGCAATAATATTAGCAGCATAAGTAGTAATACAAATATTATAAAATTCATAGGAACAGCAGATTATACTCCGTCACGTATTCAAATATTTTCAGATTTTTACATCCTTTTTTTGGATTCCAACTCGGAGCCTGAAGAACAGAAGTGACAGCGTAATACCAGAAGATGCAGAAGTCATAAAACAAGAGTGTAATGAATATTCTACTGAGGTTTCAGAGTAACAGGGGGCGCCACTGTGCTTTTTCAACTCTGAAGTTTTACCACTTTGCTATCCCATCAGTGACCAGCACAAACAATTAATTCTCTTCAATTATATGAAAATTGAATATCGACTAGATTTATCACCATACACACACGCATTTAATTATTTGCACAATTATCATCCTACTGTAGATTCGAGATCCAAGGAGGAAGAATATATGCGGGATCATAAAACAGATTAAATGAAACTTATAGAGATGTCTCAGAATCACAAAAGACACCAGTGAACCTTTCAACGCTGATCTTACTACTCTGCCCACCCACCCGTGACTGGCACATACATGTAATTCTCTCCTAAATAGTGACAAAGGTTACTGAAAAGAATATTATAAAAGCAACACGCATTTCAGTACTTCCTATTTTTTACCTCCTGCTGTCCCTGTAGAATAAGAGACCACAGCTTAGTGATTATTTTAAATTATTGGAATGCAGTTCAGTATATCTAGACTTTTCTGGCCAATTACTGACATAGTGCCAATCTTACATCAATGCACCAAAGTCAGTGAGCATTCTCAGGTACCTTAAATAATTGCATCACGCACTCGAAATGGAGCACAATTGAAATAAAATGTATCAGCATCAGCGACGGTAATTGCAGTATACTCGTATCATGACTTTGTTAATGAGCAAGGAAAAACAATCTGGAAATAATGCATTAAGATCAATAATATCAACATAAGAAATATAATTTCAAAA
Organism: Halocaridina rubra; assembly: GCA_037179515.1. Classification (NCBI taxonomy): domain Eukaryota; kingdom Metazoa; phylum Arthropoda; class Malacostraca; order Decapoda; family Atyidae; genus Halocaridina; species Halocaridina rubra. Next base: position 60,911 of record JAXCGZ010015390.1, on the reverse strand, counting down.
AATGCATCGCCATATCTACTATTAGGTTTATCATGAGAGTGTGCTGCGATTACATTTACATTACTCATCTGAGACATTCACTAATGGAATTTTCCTACTAACATTGTTTGCTTATGACTAGAAATTCCCTAGTAACCTCTCGACTATTGAATGAAAAATAAGTAAATATTATTTTACTATTGAAAAATTATACCTTAATGGTGGACATTGAATCTCGTGACTTGGATGTTCTCTGGCTGGAGATCTATATCTCCACTACCACTATATTTCTATGCTTGTGCTACTGCTCTCCTAACGCCACTGACTTTGTGTCCTACTTTGAATATCTGTCCTCTTGCCATGAGTCCTTTCTATCTTCTCACCCACATGCTCAAGTTCTCTACCTTGGAGACTTCAATGTACCCCACAGTGAATGGCTTCATTCTTCTAACACTGATGTGGGAGGAAGTGAGGCCCTTGCATTCTCTGTTATTCACATTCTAGAGCAGATTGCTAAACATTCTACTCGTGTTCCCGATCGTCAAGACAATGCAGCTAACACTCGTGACTTATTCTTTACTTCTAATCCTTCAAACTAATCATATTCGGTACTTTCACCTCTTGGTAAATCTGACCACTCTTTGATATCAATCTCTTCCATTTTCGCTCCCCCTCCATTAATTCTTCCTACTAAGCGCCGCGTTTGACATTTCGTACCTACCCAGTGTGATGATTTACATAACATTCTCATTGACTTCCCATGAGATGACTACTGCTTTCGGACTCAGAACCTTGAACAAGTAGCCCTAAAAGTTGCAGAGACCATAACCTCGGCAATGGAGGCATTCATCCCCTACTGACCAAAAAAGGTATATATTAATTTCCGACAACGTTGTTCTATGCAACAAAAATGAAGCTGCAAATATGTGCACTAGTTATATCTCCGTGCCTCCTGACGAGGTATGCATTTAACGTAGATATTAAAGAAAAATATTCGAAACAAAGTTACGTAATTGAAAGCAAGAATGTCAATGATTCAGTGACCAACTATACTTTAACCTTGTTGTCAAGTTCTCGTTCCCTGTTCCCTCTACTCAACGCTACAGCTACCTCTCATTAGTTAGGCTTTGGTGAAGAGTCATAAGTGAAGGGATAATTTGGAAAGAACAAAGAAGGCAAGTTAGAAAGTAAAAGCTAACTAACTCAAAACTTAATAAAAACTTGGACACAACTTAAAAACACAAACTTTGTTATCTTAACTCTGAAAGGTTCAAAAGGATTATGATACAAAGGGGCATTTTTCCTTTGAAGGTTACTTCCCGGAATCAACTTTGGGAAATTGAATTATTGTTCATGCTCTCTCTCTCTCTCTCTCTCTCTCTCTCTCTCTCTCTCTCTCTCTCTCTCTCTCTCTCTCTCTCTCTCTCTCTCTCTCTCTCTCTCTGCGTGCGTGAGTGTGTGTGTGTTTGTGTTTATGTGTGTGTATAATATAAAAAGAAAAACTGTTAATAAAACATAATACACAAAGGCAATGCGTACTACATGACAACATTTTACTGTTCTTCATCTATATACATGAGCCATTTTCCCCTTATAAGTGGAGTGGCTGAGTCAAAGGCAAAATACTCTTGACTCTTTGGGAAGAGAATATATAGAGAAGGGGATTCCCAGTCCCTCGCTCCGCCCCATTTAGTCGACCTTTTACGACACTCAGGGGAACACGGAGGAAGTATTCTAGCCCCCCCTCTCCTTCATAAACATAGAAATAAAAGAAAACACTGCTTGAGAGCGAAAATAAGTAATGACATCGACATGGATCCTATTATATAATTGTCAAATCGTGGCGAGACCTATATACCATCGTGGTATTCTTCACCTGGTATTATCCATCTCAGGATATAGTAGAAGGAGTCCTCATGCCACTACATCGGCTTTGCACAAGGCAGGTATTAAATTCATTTAGTTTTACTTTATTGAATCTGTTATTTTGGAATATATGATGCAGTGCTTTATGGTGTACGTACCTTTTGAAAATGTATATTAGGAAAAACAATATTAGCTACTCGCAAAACGGTGCTACTCACTATGAAAATAGCAAACCAACATAAACTGAAAACCAATTAAATTTTATTTTTCCAAGAGTTCACTCAGAGAATATTTTATATAATAGTTTTTGTATACCTTTAACACTGCTGAAATAAAATGAGATTTCAGATTCTTATATATAGCTCTGATTGAACAATGGCTTTTTAAGTTATATACGATAAGTCGCTAATTAGATAATACTGGTAGTTATTTAAAATAGTATTTGAACAGCACGGATAGAACATATCAGTTATGCCAATGTATTGGTCTTAATTGCATGTAGTATGTATGGATGTATGCATATAGGATGGATGGAATAGAATGAAGGAAGGAAGGAAAAGAAAGAAGAAAGGAGAAAAGGAAGACGGAAGGATTTATGGGAAAATATATATTTACGTAGGTATGTATGTATGAAAGCATGAATGGAATGAATGAATAATGAATAATGATGAATGAAGGAAGAAGGAAAGATGGATGGATTTATGAAAAATGTATGTATGTGCATGTATGTATCTATGTATGTATACAATGATGATAGTTGAATACATATAGGCTTGAAATATATTCGCGGATGTGTTCACTGACTTGCGTTAGAGGAAGTTATCTCTGTTAGAGGGTTTCCTGTAATTGTAAAGAAGAAAAAGGTTTTACTGCCCTATAACGATGAGTAAAAGAAATATGAATCTCTCTCTCTCTCTCTCTCTCTCTCTCTCTCTCTCTCTCTCTCTCTCTCTCTCTCTCTCTCTCTCTCTCTCTCTCTCTCTACTACACACACACACACACACACACACACACACACACACACACACACACACACACACACACACAATATGAATAAATTGTACAGTGTGCAAATTAATCTCAGGGGAATGAGTATATCAGGATAATAGAACGCTATTGAAAGTGCCATAATTAGACGGAGTGTGCCACAGATACACAGAAATAAATTTTCTCGTATAATATCATGAGAAGTATAGAAGGAATATAGCAGAAGAGGAATAAAATTGTAAGTGTATAACATTCAAAATATTTACCTTGGGATGGAAACTCTTTAAAGACAGACGTATAGAGAGAGACATGATATAATATATAAGAAAAATATATCTAAATACAAAAGCAGTAATCAACCTTGTAAAGGGGTGGGGGAGGGGGACAGAGTCAAAACTCAAACTTGACTTTTCAAGGGGAAGGAAATACGATTGGGGGGGGGGATTCCCAGTCCCTTGCCATACCAAATTTAGTCGTCTTTTGCGACACGCGGAATATTAAGGGTGGGGGGGGGGTCGTATATTTGTCCATCGCATCAAAAGGAAAGTATAAAATATGGGTTCGTATTCCCTAACAGATATGTGACCATTGCAGATTGACGGATGAGGTCTGAAAGAAGCCTCAAGTATGGAGGATGACAAAAAACAGTAAAATAAAAAATCCAGTCACTAGGGGAGCAAGACAGCTCAAGTTAGTGCCGGTCTTAAGCCACATGGCAAGGGAGAGTGTTGACTCACGTTGGGATAACTGGCTCTAAAATTATTAAGCCAAAACCAACACCTTAAGTCTTCAAAAGGATAGCGAGATACAGCGACCCCATCATCATAGGAAAAGCTGCTTACAGGAAGAAGAGCATAAAAAGTCAAAATACAATAAAAGATATTAGGTGAATGATTACCTTGATCAAGAAAGAAAATACACGTGAAAACGTAGAAACTGTTCAAATTCTGTTTCACCTGTTACAATGTCAAAGGTAAGAAAGAAAATATGCAAACGTCTTTGAGATACAAGAAAAGACCAGTAAAATTTACTGGAGCAGAAAGAACCGTGCTCTACCAACTAAGAATACTTTAGTATTTGGTACTATCATCTACAACAAGCAAGTATACATGCTTGAGCACATACATCCAAACATATACATACATGCACACATATATACTGTGAATATATGCACAAACAGCGGGTAGGCAACCAACACTACGCCTAAAACCAGATTCAAAGAATATTGTACTGTAAATTATGTAAAGCCTGTACAGTCATTATGCAAATCAAGGAACGCAATCCTTTCGTTACCGGTGTGTGAACATTTATTCTTCTATTATTCCAATAAAATAGGAAATAAATATTTCTTCAAATTAAATAAATAAAAAGAACGAAAAAATAAGTCACTGAAAAATATCTCTTCTTTACGGAAATAAGAAAATAAGGAAATCCTACAAATTCTTCTGAAAAACATTATAGCTATACAGGAAATTTATGCTAGATTTTCAACATGTATGTATGGGCGTGTGTGCGCGAGCGCGTCTTTATGTGTGAGAAGAAGTGTGTCAGAGTGAGTGTGTTAGCAAGTATATGCATATGTGTGTGTATGCGTATGTGTTTGATTCTTTGACAATATTGTGACATGATTATATGAAGATTTAAGCGCAAAATACGTTTTAACCCTCCAAAAAATACAAAGAAGTTCACAAATAGAATCAGACCTATTTAAAAAAAAAAATCTATTAAGACATATAGTAATTACATATTTCTAAAGGGAGGGAGGGGGGGGGGGGAAATTCATGTCTGAATAACATTCCCAGAACCGGATTTTCTTTTCCTCCAATAATAAAAGTAATTAACATTGTATATGAAATTTTTCAGTATTCAGACGTTTTGCATATTATATTTATTTAAACTACATTAATCTATTTTCCTGTTTCCTGGTTGCTGACTTAGGAAATAAAAAAAAATACAAAAGTAAAAAAACTCTGTTGGTGTTGTATATCATTAAAATCGAAGGCAACTGTACAGTGAAAAGTAGACAAACAAATTAAAAGCAAAATAGAATTTAAGATAAGTACACCACACATATGAACCAGATATGATAATAATATTAATAACCAATAATAATAATAATAATAATAATAATAATAATAATAATAATAATAATAATAATAATAATAATAATTATTATTATTATTATTATTATTATTATTATTATTATTATTATAATAATTATATTTTAAACATCATAAACACTATATACACTCGTTATTGTTAGCTTAACTTAAATTTGACCTAATTATAAAATATTTAAGAAAATGTTGGGACAGGATATCAAAGCTTGTCGGACACTTACAAACAGCAGACAAATACACATAGATAAAGGACAAATTAAACAAAATGAACCGACGCCCCGCGACATATCTCCTACAGCCCTGGTTACAAGGTGAGGTTGAGCGAAAATGGAAAAATCCGGGTGAGATCCAAGTATATATGTGGTAATTCAAAATGCTATTCAGAAGAAGAAGAAGAAGAAGAAGAAGAAGAAGAAGAAGAAGAAGAAGAAGGAGAAGAAGAAGAAGAAGAAGAAGAAGAAGAAGGAGAAGAAGAAGAAGAAGAAGAAGAAGAAGAAGAGGAGGAGGAGGAGGAGGAGGAGGAGGAGGAGGAGGAGGTTAGCGAGATGGAAGAAGCAAAAAGGAAGATGAAGTTCAAGGATAAAGAGAAGGAGGAGGAGGTTAAGGAGAAGGTATGGAAAGAAGAGAGTAGAACAAGGAGGAAGAATGAATTAAAGGGAGGAAAAGATAAAAGAAGTATACATATAATAATAACAAGAAAAAGGAAAAACACATAGCTCAAAAGTCCGAATCAGATGTACAATAGCATATATCGAGACAGAATTCAGAGAACCCAGCCTCTGGATTGCTAGAAATAGCAGCCCAGTGCCGGTCCCAAGTCCAGAAAAATGGGGAGGGTTGGCGTCAGGAAGGGCATCTGGCTGTAAAACCCTTTTGCCAAAACCCATGGATAGCAGTCGAGAGAATACCGAAGATGGCCAGGGCGTACCCCGCTCACGCGACGCACAGGGGAGCCCGACCTCTGTTGAAACTGGACGAGGGTTACCGCATCAATATGGAAGGGTGCGGCTAAAGAAGCGAGTCCATACCCTGAGGATTGCTACTCTTAACATCGGTAGCATGACCGATAGAGGAAGAGAAGTTGCGGATTTGATGGAGAGAAGGAAGATTAACATACTGTGTGTACAAGAGACAAGATGGAAAGGAAATAAAGCGCGAGATTTGGGTGGAGGGTACAAGTTGATATACAGTGGAGCGGATGAGAGAGGAAGAAATGGAGTGGGTGTGGTGCTAGACCCCCAAACCAAGAAGGAGCTGGTGGAGGTGGTGAGGAAGAGCAGCAGGATTTTGAGGATCAAGTTGGTATATGGTCAGGAAGCAATAAACGTGATCAGCGCATATGCCCCCCAAGTTGGGTGCGATGACGTAGAGAAGGAAATGTTCTGGCAAGAAATGGACGAAGTACAGAGGGAGGTCCCGCCGGGGGAGAGGTGTGTCGTGGGCGGCAACTTAAACGGGCATATAGGACATGACAACGATGGAGTGAGACGAGTTCATGGAGGCAAAGGTACTGGAGTGAAAAACCAGGAGGGGGAGAGCGTGCTGGATTTTGCCATAGCATTTGACATGGCGATCCTGAACACGTTCTTCATGAAAAACAGCTACCGGACATACAGGAGTGGTCCCAGAGAGAGTCAAATCGACTTTCTCCTGTATCGAAGAGAAAACATCCGAGTAGTGGAAGACTGTAAAGTACTACAAGGAGAGAGTGTGGGAGCGCAGCACAGCCCAGCTGTGGCGAAGCTGGTTGTAAGGACGCGAAGGACCAGAGTCGAGAGGGGAGAACCTAGGATCAAGTGGTGGAAACTCAAGGATGAGGTGGTGCGGCAGGAGTTCAAGAGGAAAGCACTACAAAGGATAGAAGAGGTAGAGGAGGTGGATCAGTGGTGGAAAAGGAACAGTTATGTGATCAGGAGTACGGCAGAGGAAGTCCTCGGAAAGTCATCTGGAAAGAAGCCGAGAAACGGAAAAGAGTCTTGGTGGTGGTCCTCAAATTGCAAAGAGAAGATAGAAAAGAAGAAAGAGATGAAGAAAGCTTACGACAAGGAAAGAACAGAGGAGCGTAGAGCTATGTTGAAAGATGCAAATAAGGAGGCGAAGTGGGCTGTAGCACAGGCGCGTGCAGCAGCACTGCAGGATATGTATGAGAACCTTGAAACAAAGGAAGGACAGAAGAGAATCTATAAGTTAGCAAAAGAAAGGAACAGATCGACAAAGGATCTAACATCAATAAAGCAAATCAAGGATAAGAACGGAAGAGTGCTTACTGACCCCGACATGATTAAAATGCGGTGGAGGGACTACTACGAAGAACTTCTAAATCAGGAAAATCCAAGAATACGAAGAGGTGAAGGAGTGGGAATGGAGGGAGAGGTAGACCCTGTGAGTGAGGCGGAAGTCAGAGAAGCGTTGAAGAAGATGAAAAATGGAAAGTCAGTAGGGCCAGACCAGATTCCTGCAGAGGTATGGAAGAGTTTGGGCGAAGAAGGGATATGGGTGCTGACAATGTTCCTGAACATGGTGATGAAGGAAGAGACTATCCCGAACGAGTGGAGAGATAGTATAATGGTACCGATTTTCAAAGAAAAGGGAGACATCCAGAGTTGCAACAGCTATAGAGGAATTAAGCTAACATCTCACACTATGAAACTGCTGGAAAGAGTGTTGGATAAAAGGCTGAGGGAGGAGACAGAAGTTTGTAGTGAGCAGTTTGGTTTTATGAAAGGTCGAGGAACAATGGATGCAGTATTCGCAATGAGGCAGACAATGGAAAAATATAGAGATAAGCAAAGAGGGCTGTACATGGCGTTTATTGACCTGGAAAAAGCTTATGATCGGGTCCCGAGAAGCGAGGTGTGGAAGAGTATGAGGTCGAAGGGAGTGAAGAAGTATGTCAAGATAGTTCAGGACATATACAGGGAAGCCACAACAAGAGTAAGAAGTACAGTTGGCACTACAGAGCCTTTTCAGGTGAAAGTTGGACTCCATCAGGGATCAGCTCTTAGCCCCTATCTATTTAACCTTCTCATGGATGTGATGGTGGAGGAAGTGACAAAGGAGGCACCATGGAGCATGCTCTTTGCAGACGATATTGTTTTGGTCTCCGAGAGCCGTGAAGAATTGCAAGAGAGGTTGGAGCTATGGAGGGGTTTGCTGGAGGATTACGGACTGAAGGTGAGCAGACAGAAAACGGAGTACCTTGAGTGCAATGTGACACAAGGAGGCGACCTGTTCATGCAAGACCACAAGCTCCCAAAGGCGGACGCCTTCAAATACCTTGGCTCCTACGTAACGAAGGATGGAGACCTAGAGAGAGAGATTGATCATAGGATCCAGGTAGCGTGGAACAGCTGGAAGAGAACATCAGGGGTGCTATGTGACAAGAAAATCAGTGCTAGAGTGAAAGGAAATGTGTACAAGTCAGTTGTGAGACCAGCGTTGCTGTACGGAGCGGAGACGTGGACGGTGAAAAAGGTTCAAGAAAGGAAGATAGATGTCGCAGAAATGAGAATGCTGAGGTGGATGTGTGGGGTGACGAGGGAGGACAGGATACGAAATGACCGGATCAGAGGTACAGTGAAGGTGGTGGAGGCGTCGGCGAAAGCGCAGGAGAGGAGATTACACTGGTTCGGTCATGTGAAGAGGAGAGAAGAAGACTACGTGGGCGTGAGAGTGATGGAGATGGACGTGGAGGGTAGACGTAGACGAGGAAGACCTAAACTACGGTGGAAGAACCGACTGAAGGAGGATCTCAGAGAGAGACAGCTGGGGGAGGAGCAAGTGATGGACCGGAACCAGTGGAGACGACTAGTGAAGAGATGCGACCCCATATGAAAATGGGAACGCAAATAGAGGAAGAAGGAAGAAGACAGAATTCAGAGAATCTGAATTCCAGATCAAAACTTAGCACGTGGGTCTGCCCCTCTCTTTTTACTCTCTTACTTTATTTAATTTTCGTGCTTTTCCCTCCAATTCCCTTATATCGTTAATCCCCTCCCCCTTTTCCCCTCCTATCCTATCCCATCCTAAAAAAAAAAAAATGTACAATAGAAAGGTATTGTGGTGAAGGCGTTTGGAGAAGCAAATTGAGGTAATTTTTCTTACAAGTCTCTTTAAGAGCCACACGGTTTTAAGTGTTATATTTCACAAGTTCTAAGACCAAACAATAGCGTACATGTACAGTTTTAAGAGCAAGGACAGGAATAGTCGCTACTGTCATTAGTAGTATAATATTTCCTTCCTATATCAAGATATTTTTCATAGCCTAAATACTATCAATATTTCAAAAATATACGCAAATAAGGATGTATAGAAATTACCAACAAAGCATTACTGTAAAAAGATATATATATATATATATATATATATATATATATATATATATATATATATATATATATATATATATATATATATATATATATATATATATATATATATATATATATATATTCGCATTTGAGAATGAAACTTGATCAATTTATCATCTCTAATAGCACTGCTAACATGGAAAAGCTTCACTATAGAAATGTGAGTGTGTGTGTGTGTGTGGGGGGGGGGGGGGAGAGGGGGGGAGGGGGGGAGGGAGAGAGAGAGAGAGAGAGAGAGAGAGAGAGAGAGAGAGAGAGAGAGAGAGAGAAATTTATATATATTTATACTTTTCTCCTGCATACTGTAAACTTTAAATATGCAAGAATACGACAATCAGAATAAAAAAACTAATTAACTCATTTGTTAAACAATCCAAAAGGGTTACCTTTTAATCAACAAAAAATGTCATAAATGGATGATCAGCCCACGTTAAGTTCATTAATTGCAGATCCAACATTCGATTTTCGCGTGCGTGAGTGTGAGTGTTAGTGTGTGTTGCTGTGTGGGTGCGGATATCGACATAAGATGGCTGAGTTTTTCATGATTGCTAAGCCGCTGTGTTAAATAACGTTATATCACTTTATAAGCACAGATTACTGCTAATCCTCAAAAGAGAACCACTGCCGCAGCTCTATACTTTAAGTGTTTGCCATGTATGACTATATCAGTAATACTATGTTTTGCATATGATGACGATATATTGAATCTTTCTCACAGAATATACAAATATAAATATATATATATATATATATATATATATATATATATATATATATATATATATATATATATATATATATATATATATATATATATATATATATATATATATATATATTGAAATAGATGCTGAGCGACCTGTTTTACTAAATTTTAAAAATAATAAAACAGTTATTGTCTCGAGTAAGACAAACTGCCTGACAGTCATTTCTTGTAATATGTATTTTAAGTAGAATACAAATACAGATGCTCACCTGTATTCTGACACTCAGAAAGAGAGAAGATTAGGTCCAACCTAATGTTCCATCCTCTACCGTAAGGAAAACAATATTAATTGACGTCACCACTGAATCAATCAAATCCAAGTTGGTTTAAACAAAACAATGGTAATGAATCAATTTATATTGAAATTGACATTCTCCATAAGGCTACTAAGTTTTTGAGTAACACAGAAAAACTAATACTTTGTTAATAAAAATCTGACATTTTGATATAGCTATCAGTTAACATTATAAACATCATTTTGATTTTGTAGGGCTAAAGTTCTGGAACAATAGAAGGACCAAGTACTTTGCGTCAATGGAGTTCTGACATGGTTGTTACAATTTTCATGTTTTATTATTGAAAACTTTTCTTCGCAGTAAATGTCCTGTAACTGAAATTCTATGTGAAATTATGTCGCATTGCACCAGCAGTACATCTTGTATCATCAATATAATCATTTACATACCATTGATATGGATGAAAATTATTCTCATTTTCACCAAGAATATGGAGACAGACACGAAACCACACATATGAGCACACATATCCAAACACACATACACAGTGATACACACACATTGAGATTAACAAAGTAATAACTTTTCCTAACAGTGTGTGCCGACTCTAAAGACGTCATTAAAAATTCAAAAGGTCATATGACTGATATCAGCTGACATTTAAAAAGAACTCAACAGGTAAAATGAGTTCAGTTTAATTAAGATTAATGGATGCCAGAGTGTCTGCAAATTAAGTCTCTGATTGAAAAATATACGGAATGAAGAGAGAGAGAGAGAGAGAGAGAGAGAGAGAGAGAGAGAGAGAGAGAGAGAGAGAGAGAGAGAGAGAGAGAGAGAGAGAGAGAGAGAGAACATAACCTATTTAGGTTTCCCTCAGGTATATCTAGCAAAAGTAAGGGCTAAAAGGGTTTTCCCACAGGGGGTTCTAACTCGACGTAAAATGCCACATAAAAAGATTGCACGTTTTTATATATCCTAGGTGAAATATAAAAACGAAACAGCTTCTATACTTCAAGTTAAAATTGTAGTTTTAAAATATCATTTTCACATTCTTGTTATAGTATCCATTTTCTATTAAATTACATTATCATATCGCTTGCAGACAAAATTGGACACTTAAAAAGTAAACGATATATACATACTTGAACTGGCATAAGTGTTGCTTTATTTATCTTTTATAATTAAGTAGAAAAGATTTTTAGGGGTCATATCAGGAATAACTGCAAAGACTGTTTGACTGAACTCTAAGTGATGAATACGTTAAATGTATATCCTTCATCTTCGCTCTTTTCTAGTAACCTTGATCACTACAGGATTCATGGTGAATACGTAACAAATAATACTTAGAAAAATTTAAACACTGTTTGAGCAAACAATATTTACGTAAACACCATTGGTGAATCTAAAACATTAACATCTACCAAATATAATGATATGTTCATGTAATTCACACGCTCACGCAAACACAAGCACACACACACACACACACACACACACACACACACACAGAGAGAGAGAGAGAGAGAGAGAGAGAGAGAGAGAGAGAGAGAGAGAGAGAGAGAGAGAGAGAGAGAGAGAGAGAGAGAGAGAGAGAGAGAGAGAGAGAGAGAGAGAGAGAGAGAAATTACCGTCAAATTAATTACCATTGTCTGTAAAGGTACATTTGCAAAATGAGGGGAATTGAAGTAATTACACCCTGTTAATATTATTAAATGTAGATCCCCTTTGATTATTCACATTCTAAGGTAAATAAAAAAAAAGAAGACGAGGAAGAATAGAACAGCAATGAGAATGACTTACTCTGTTCTCCCTCTTTCCACTAATTGACATTAAGAGATTTTACTGTGATGAAGTAAATAGGGCTGTAACATCATTTCTGGCGAAGCAGAGACATGCTTATGATACCAGTGACCGAGTGGATCAGTGTCTGGCTTCCACCCAAAGTATTATGAGAGACTCTAACATATCATATGCGTCATAACCTTTGCCGATAAGGAGGAGAGTTCAAGTAGCATTCCAGATGTTCTGACTATATACAAAAGACAGATCCCCCTTATTAGGGGGTGCATAAGCTTTACTCTTTGTGGGAGGAAAATACAAAAGAGGGGATTCCCAGTCCTCTCAACCGCCCCATTTAATAAACTTTAACAAAACGCAGGGAACACGGAGGAGGTATTCGTGTTCTCCCCCCAGTCAATTCAGTAGCCTCAGTTAATACAGTAAGGGATTAGAAGGTGCAAAGGCTGAAGTGTTTTTCTTCACTAGCTCGAGATCCAGTAAGGGGAAGGAGTGCAAAGTGAACCGGTAGGACTCATGTGAAAGCAGTATTCATATCACTGTATCACATGAAAAATGGCTCAATCAGTCAATATCTACTTAGCCTAAGTCAACTTTCGCCTCTTTCGACTGTAATTATTTTAACACTACCAAAACAAAATAGATAAAAAGAAGAAATAAATTCCCAGTAAATGTAAAGAAACACAAGTGTGAAAACTGTTCTTCACCAGATAATATCAAAAGTCTCATGATAAGGAACAATTTGCTTTTTAAAACGTATTATTTTAAAATAATACGAATGAGGGGGACGCAGTAACTCAGTGGTTAGAATGCTCGACTCTGGAAGTGACAAACCGGTGTTCGAGCCCACCGCAGGACGTTAGAAAGGGGAACCAGCCGTAATTTCCCAGGTCCAACCTGTGTCCACTCCTATTCGAATAGGGAATAATTGTGACATATAAAACAGTAAAAAATCAACAATAGGAGTATATATGCATTTGTACAGATAAAAGTAATAAGTATGGAAATGAAACTAGTAAAATATGAGAATATATGGCTTGCAAAAGCAATTCAGATTTTAATAATGTTTTTATTCTAGCACACCAATTCCATACTTCTCAAACAACTGAAATAAATTCTGAACTGGAATGTAATCGTCGGCATAGAATTGGCATACAGACATCTAAACATATAGTTTTTTTCAATAAATTTCCAAACTGTAGCAGGACAATAAATTAACCTGAGGTGTATACATAAGCAAACACGTGCGATCCGGACAGCTTGATTAGTTGTGACATTATTTTCACTGTCAGACAACAGTAAAATCCAATATCTATTCCAGCCAATAACAAGTTAGAGCCATTATTAAGTATCGTATAGTGAAATAGATTTTCAATAAAGTTTACAACACATAAAAGAGATTTGATTTAAATGCTGTCAAAAGATGTCAATAATAAGAAAAAAAGAGTGCCATTGTGGCATTAATCACATGACAATCAATACCACATTGTCACTGCTTTCGCTTCAGTGCAAATTCTCAAATACTTTGAGATACAAACATTCACAACTGTGGAAATATCTGCCAAAGAAAAATATCTCTTCGGTCATAATTTATCGTAATTTCATTGATATGGACAAATTCTCCCTAAATAGTTCAAAGTAGTTTTTTTAGTTTCTCTGAGTGCTAAAAAAAAAAAACGTACAAAAGGGTATTATATATATATATATATATATATATATATATATATATATATATATATATATTATATATATATATATATATATATATATATATATATATTATATATATATATATATATATATATATATATATAAAACTATACATGGATCTCTAGTTTACTTCAGAGCCGGCACTGACATGCTTCAATTTCCTGGACACTTAGGTTCTTATGGATTGGAAATACTTTTGGCTGGCATTATCGATTACTGCATCCATTAAGTTAATGTTAAAAGAATTGCATTTTTTTTATTTTAGCTAATTTGCTAATACAATATTCCTCGATTGAATGAATGATAGAAATTTATCTATTTATTTTTTTTTATTTTTTTTGCAAGCAATTGCTTAATTTCTAAGCAATCGTGTATCATAATAAAAGAAAAAAATTCTCATGTTTTAATTATATTTTACTGTTTTTTCATTTATTCATGTTTTTTTTTTTAATTCTTCTTATTTCTGACGTCAGCTGATTATATTCAAAATTCCAAAGCCAATTATGCTAACTGAACACTGCTAAAAAAAAAAAATGGCTACCGACAAATTCTTAGCCATCTTGACCTCTGCTCAAAAACAAAAAAAAACAAAAACATTTATTTCCATTTTGTACAATGGTTATTCAACATTAATAGTAACTTATAAGTAGACATGTAATTAAACTAACAAATAAGAGGGTTAGACATATAGTTAAATTAAATGTAGCTTTCATAGAAAATAATAATGCTGTAATAAAAATGTTACAATAATGTTAATAATAAAGTAGTAAGTATGCCACTAGATACAGGATCGTTATTATCGGCATCATTTCCATATTTGTTTCCTTACAATGAGAATAATTAGTTCTTAATGAGCAGCAACTATTTGTTCAAGAGAAAACTATATAGTTTGCCTTTGAAAGCTGTGAAAGAGGATGCATTTTTAAGATGCTCTGGAATATTATTCCAGAGTGTTGGCCCTTTGATAGTGATCATCTTTGAACCTGCTTCTGTGTTTGTTCTGTGAATAAAGAGCTCACTGCTCTGTCTTGTGTTGGTTCCCCTTATATCCCTGACTGTTTTTAAATCAAATAGCCAGCTAGGATAATGATGGTCCAAAATTTTGAATACAAAAGCATAAATAGCATAAGTGACCTTATTTTCTGCCCGCAGCCACCCAAGTTTATTGAGAGCTGGTGTGATGAGTTGTTTCCACTTCTGTAGTTGAGGGTTCATTTGGTATATTATCTTCTGCTTCTCTATCTCGGCAGCATTCGTTAACCTAAAATTTTAATAACAATAATAATAATAATAATAATAATAATAAGTTTATTGAGAGCTGGTGTGATGTGGTCATATTTTCTTATTCCTCCCAGGGCAACTCGAGCTGCAAAACTAATAAGCTTCTGTATTCTGTTTATCTGAGTCTTAGTGGTAGCTCCCCAAACAGTTGTGCAGTAATTAATGTGACTTAGGGCTAGAGATTCAACAACAGTTATTCGAGTGGTAGTCTCAAAATTGTCTTTTATACGTGATAAGTACATTCATGTTCCTGTAACCTTTTTGCATACTTTATCTATGTGGGAATCAAACAACATGTGGTTATCAAAGTGAATTCCTAGGTTTTTGACTGTTTTGCTAGGTGTGATAATATTGTCGCAAAAATTTATTGTTGTGCTTTCTCGAATTTGTGCTATGTGGAACCTTGAACCAATAAATATGCACTGTGTTTTACTTTCGTTAATTAACAGCCCAATTTCTTGGAAATAGGTTTTAATTTTTGACAGAGTGTTTTCTGCTCTTAAAGTTAGCTCTGGGAGATTATTAATATCACCACTAAGGAGTAGTTGAGTGTCATCTGCATATTGTACGACTAGACAGTCAGAAATGAAAGAAGATAGATCATTTACGTAAATGGAGAAGAGGATAGGACCAAGTACTGATCCCTGTGGAACACCAAATGATACATTTTTTGGCACAGAGATAATGTTGTTAAGACGTATGGACTGTTTACGATTAGATAGATACTCGCTAAACCAGCTTGGATCAATATTTAAGTTAATACATTTACTTAAAAGAATTTCATGGTTTACACTGTCGAAGGCTTTTGATAAGTCTAATAATACGAGAAGAGATATTTTTTTCATATCTATATTATTATATATACTATTCGTAACTTTAAGCAGTGCAGTTTCCGTCGAAAGTTTCGGTCTGAAACCATGCTGGTTAATACTTATTTTTCTATTTGATTCTAAATATGACATAAGTTGGCATGCAACAATTTTTTCTAATATTTTAGAGAAAATGGGTAGGAGGGAAATGGGACGATAGTTTGTCACCTCTTCTCTGTCCCCCTTTTTATGCAGAGGTATTACACGTGATCTTTTCCAAGAGTCAGGAAACATTTTAGTAACAATGGAAGTGTTCATAATAGTTAGAATATAGGATAGAGCATCTTCTTCATCATGAAATCTTCAAGAATATTAAATCAAATTCAAATTGAATATTCATTCAACACTCGATGTCAAAAAAAAAAATCGGCTTTTTGAAATCATGTTTTTAAGTCTTTTTCTTCTTCTTCTTCTTCTTCTTCTTCTTCTCTTCTTCTTCTTCTTCTTGTAAATACGT
Source organism: Halocaridina rubra (assembly GCA_037179515.1). Lineage (NCBI taxonomy): Eukaryota > Metazoa > Arthropoda > Malacostraca > Decapoda > Atyidae > Halocaridina > Halocaridina rubra. The sequence continues at coordinate 44,473 of JAXCGZ010015390.1, read as the reverse complement.
TCTTTTTTTTCTCTCTTCCCAAACAAAGTTGCTAAAAAAGGTATATTTTATATTATTTTTAAATTATATTTTTCCAAAAATACCTTTTTTTTTATTATTGTAATTCTGGTTGAAGCTAAAAAAAACGAAAAAAAAAAAACGCATGTACTGATGTTTTGATACGACCCGCCTCTTCTTGAAAATTTCAGTAGAAGAAGAAAAATAGATCTCACTTCATATTTTTGGAAAGACTCAAAGAAAGAATTTACAATGAAAGATATTTGACATTATGTAGAGTGTTTCTATTCACTATAAGAATTTACAATAAAAGAGATTTGACATTATGTAGAGTGTTTCTACTCACTTTAACACTGAATTAGTACTTATTACCTCCAGTAAACATGAGATGAGGGCAGCCATTTTGAATTCTTTACAAGAGATGCTGGCAAAGATATCGATGATTGAGGTTGCAATCTTGTACAATGGAGACCCATGTGAACCTATTTTCCATCTACTCAAAAAAGAAAAAAAAAAGATTTAAAAATTGATATCTTATGTATATTATATACAATTAATACATAAATAGTAATTTCAGTGTAGACTATGCTTGTCTATCCAAGTCTGTCTTATTTTCTCATACTTGTAATTATCATTATCACTGGCCAGAAACATCGACCCCACATAAAAGTGGGAAAAAGGTAGACGAAGAAGAAGATGCTATATAATTATCGCTTTTCAATTAGCAAGTCTATATTGCTTTATGAAATGGCTTCCGAGACCATTGGATCACGTTCTGTTAGATATATAAAAATACGAAAAAGAAATACTTACCAAATGACAGGGAGAATTTAATGGTGGAAGCATATCGGTCCAATAGGGCGAAGCAGGTAAAAGATTTAGATTCGCTGCAACGAGAAAGAAAAAGCTTTTAACAAAAAAAAATATAGCGAACTCTCTCTCTCTCTCTCTCTCTCTCTCTCTCTCTCTCTCTCTCTCTCTCTCTCTCTCTCTCTCTCTCTCTCTCTCTCTCTCTCTCTCTCTCTCTCTCTCTCTCTCTCTTGGTTCCAAAAGAAGGTAACCAACTCTTTCTAGTGGCTCTTAAGAACGTTTCTTGCCACGTGCAACACATAAAAACGTTGCAGAACCAGGAAGAAGGAAACCAACTCTTTTTAGTGGCTCTTGAGAAAGTTTCTTGCCACGTGCAACACATAAGAACGTTGGAGAACCAGGAAGAAGGAAACCAACTCTTTTTAGTGGCTCTTAAGAACGTTTCTTGCCACGTGCAACACATAAAAAGGTTGCAGAACCAGGAAGAAGGGAACCAACTCTTTTTAGTGGCTTTTGAGAAAGTTTCTTGCCACGTGCAACACATAAAAACGTTGCAGAACCAGGAAGAAGGGAACCCACTCTTTTTAGAGGCTCTTAAGAACGTTTCTTGCCACGTGCAACACATAAAAACGTTGCAGAACCAGGAAGAATGTATTTTTTGTCTCCACACCAAATTATTTTTGTTATGTCACACTCTTTCAAAATTTACGACATCTCATCTCCAAAACATCAGGCTACCTAACCCTTAAAACATTATATTGTTTCCCTTCAAACGTTTTCATTACTTACAGGCAACGTCATTGAAAGATTGGAGTGGGCTTAGCTCGAACATGACCCATTCAGGTCCAAGATCTGTGCATGCATTTACAGCATCGTCAAATATTTGTACATCCCGCGAAACGAAAACACAAAAATCTTCGAACACCACGTAATCATCATCATGTAGTGGGCAGGAGAAACCTGGGGTAGTAGTTACTTCAGCTGTGGTGTCAGTTGTTTCCACTTCTGTAGTTGAGGGTTCCCTTGGTATATTATCTTCTGCTTCTCTTTCCCGGCAGCATTCGTTAACCTAAAATTTTAATAACAATAATAATAATAATAATAATAATAATAATAATAATAATAATAATAATAATAATAATAATAATAATAATAATAATAATAAT